>CAUYRT010043597.1:0-40932 GCA_963574885.1 Lepilemur ruficaudatus | reverse complement strand
TTTAAATTAAAAATATTCACATACAATCTATATATTTATTTTAAAATAAACATAAATGTACACTAAATAGAATTGTTGTCTCTAGGGTGAATGGAAAAAAAAACTAGGAAATAGGGGAAGGAAGGAAGGAAGGAAGAAAGGGAAGGGGCCAAGGAAAGGATGAATGGAAAACAGAGGAGAGGGGAGAGCTTGGAGGGGCGTCTCGGGCGGCCTCTCTGGGTGAGGCAGCCAGCACTCCCTGTGGACAGCACCTCTCATGTCCCTGGCATCATTCTGCACCGATGTGTGCCCACCTGGTTTCATCCTCACACTAATCTTGCAATGTCAGGACTCTTACTATCCATGTCTTACAGGCAGACACAGAAGCACAGAGAGGTGAAATAATTTGCCCAAGGTCTCAGAGCTAAGGAGGGACAGAGCCAGGACTTCTGCTGGGCGGGCCAGCCCCAGCAGCCACGTGCCACGCAGCCTGTGACCGAGCCAGCGTGGCAGTGTGAGCGCAGCCCTCCTGGGCTTGTGCGATGCCCAGGGAATGGAATCCTGGGTTCCTAAGGCCTTTGGGGTTGGTTTGAGGATGTGTGAACCTCTTTTTCCCAGCTCTACTGACAGATACCTGAGAATCACCCCAGGGCTGTGATTGGCTCCCAGGGAGCGGAGGGTGGGAAGGGAGTTAGGCGTTAGGGAAGCAGCAGTTAGCCCACACAGCCCTTAGGATGTGAGTTCCCACTGGACTTTCTGGAATGGTCTGTAGACCCCTCCCACAGCTACACCCCTCTGAGGACACCGGGGGCCCCGGGTCAGAGCCCCAGCACGCTCCAGCACAGACCTCACAGACGTGAGCTCTGGTCTCAGATGCTGAGTCTCAGACGGCACTTGTTGCTGAAGACCCACAGGACACGGCCTCCCTTCCTGCTGGCTGTGTCCCCTTCGTGTCAGGGAGAGTCCCCTGCCAGGACATGCGGTCACTGTGGGGTGGGCTGCGAGGAGCTGCTTGCCCGGGTCTGTGCCTGGGTCTGTCTGTCATCTGTGCCTTCAGTCCTCGGGACACACAGGTGCTCATGAAACAGGTGGCACCTGAAGACGTGAGGGTGGCAGAGGCGTCGTTTAGCCGGCAGCTCGGTCAGTCCGGGGCAAATGATGTGAGCTCCTACCGCCCAGCTTGGCCTGCAACTTTCCCCTTCCTGGGAAACCTGCCCACAGCTCCAGGACCCCCTGCCCTGCCAGAGGGAAGCTGGAGGGCTCTGCTGCGCCATCCCCCCGCCCCAGCTGCTGCGGACAGTTAAGTCCAGCACAGCCGTTACCTGGTGCTGAAGGGCCGGTATCGATTAAGGATAATTACATTTACTTTTTAGCAGTGTGAGGCCTGGTAGGAATATTTTTTGTTAATTTACTGCTACTTAACCTCAGGAGCGGGGACTGATATGCCAACCCTGCCTGGATCACCCCCTACACACACGCAGACACACACACACACTCAGGCACACATGCACGCAGGTCTTCATTATTACCGAATTACCGTAAATGCTCATCTAAAGCCCGTGGCATTCTGGGCTGCCCTTCCTGCAGAAAAGAACGTGGGGATGGTTGAAGGAGGCTTATTTTCCTTTAGCTATTTTTATCTTGGACAAGAGGCACAGAGGAGCCCAAATTGCCCAAAGCGCACACGTGTGTGCGAACACACACACACTCTCTCTCTCTCTCAGTCTTTTCCTCCCTTTTCCCCAATAAATATATTTTTAAGCCTAAATTCTAGGAGGCAAGGTGATACAGAGGTGTCTCTTCTATGTCTGTGATATAAAAACCCAGCTCTAGTGAGAAGCTGGCCCGGGCGCCCTCGTGCGTGGTGGGGTGCACCCTGCCCGCCTCCCAGCCCCCCGGGCCCGCTGGCCCCGCCTCCCGGACTGCACTTCTCACTCTTGGCATTTTCTTTTGATCAAACACAAGCACAGCTTCCCCCGTTGCCGGGTTCTGAGTGCCTTCCTTCGTTCTACAAACATTTACCGAGACCGGGCGGCACCAGGCCTGGGCTGAGGATACAGAGGCAGAAGGTGCCCTTAGGTGGCTCTGAGTCTAGAGAGGGAGGCCCAATAGGAAGGCGCAGGCACCACCCGTGCTGTGGGTGCAGAAGGCCTGGGCTCACACCTGGGGGCCCGCACTCGCCAGTGCCACTTTGCTACCGAGGGCAAGTGGCTTCTCTAAGACTCAGTTTCCCAATTGTAAAGTTAAGACAATAATCATCGCAACTTTGCAGAGCTGTTGTGACGGTACATGAGGTCATGCCTGTGCGGTGCTCGGCGACGCCTGGCGTGGAGCAACGCCCAGTAAACAGTCGTCGCGAACGTCCGGTGAGTGCTGACCGTGTACCAGGCAGATTTCGCACGCACTGTCTCGTTTCATCCTCGGGAGAAGCTTACGAGGAAACAGAGGCATGAGGAGGTCCGCAGCGAGCCAAGAGTCAGCCCCAGCAGCCTGGCTCCATGCCCACACGCTTAACCCCTGTGCTTCCCGTGCCCACCGCAGCCCCGGGTGAGACGGCCGCCATTCTTCGATCAGCAGCAGCAGCGGAGAGCGTCGGGGTGCGCAGAGGAAAGGCACCTTGCATGGCCTAGGGGGAGTGACATCAGGCACACGCTCCTGAAGGAGGATAAATGGGTTTTTCTGGCAGAGGGAACTGTGTGTTCAGAGACCCAAAGGTGAGAGAACGCGGTGTGTTTGGAGAACAGCAAATATTTCAATGTGAGTGGATGATAGCGAGGGTGACCATACATTCCAGTTTGCCTGGGACTGTCTTGGTTTACACCTGTTGACCCAGCTTAATTATCAACAGTCCCGTGTTCACTCTCGGACAATCCCAGTTAGGTTGATAAATGACACAGTCACCATGATTCTAGCGTGCAGGTAGGTTACAGGGAAAGGCAAGGAGTGAGGCCAGAGGAATGAAAATGGGGCTTTGCTGTTTGCTAACCCGCCTAAGGACTCACTCCACTGGGTTCTAGGGAGACAAGGCTGAAGCCTGCAGTGGCCCAGGGACAGTTATGTCGCAGGCACTGTTTCAGAGGTGGAATCCAAGGCTTTCGTTAGCGAGAGGCAGCAGGGTTAGCAGGCAAGAGCATGGACTCTGGCGCCAGGCTGTCGGTTCAAATCCCAGGCCAGCCACTGATTGTGTGACCTTGGGTAAGTTATTTTATCTCTCTTTGTCTCTGGGTAAGGTATAATAATAGAACCCAGCTCCCAGGGTTGTTGTGAGTATTCCACAGAGTAAACATGTAAGACGGTCGGGGCAGCCCATGGGCGGCAGCAACAAGTCAGGGAGGACTCCTTGGTCTCTGCCTTGGGTAACTGGGATGGAGGCTCAAGAACAGGAGACACGGGGATGGAGGACAGTAAACCCTGCTCGGGATATGCTGGACTTGAGGTGCCCGAAGTGAGTGGAGATACCGCGTAGGCTGCCGGATATGCCAAGTCAGGCATTCAAGGAACGTCCAGGCTGAAGATTCCAACCTTGACATCACCTGTGTGCGGCTGGGAGTGGATGGAGTAGGCAGGGAGCACCAGCCTTTTACGCTGTGGGTAGAGGAGCCCATGAGGAATCCGAGGCATTGTCAGAAAGGCAGGAGAGAATTATTTCCCAGAAGCCCAGAGAGAACTGAACTGCAACCAGAGGGGAGCTTTCAACAGCGTCAGGTGCTGCAGAGGCTGGGCAAAGGCTTTGCTCTTCAAACACCGAAGGACACCTGGTGGGCATGGCAGCAGGGGCCATCAGTGACCTGGTGGGCACATTTCACCGTGGATGGTGGGAATTCCAGCGTGAACGGAAAGCAAGGAAGCTGAGGGCACGCGGTGGACTGCGTTAAAAAGCTTGGCTAGGAAGGAAGGGGACGCAGGCTCAGGGGAGGTGGACTTGTCTGTACGAGCGGCAGCCTCGAGCCTGGGAGAGAAGAGTGGAGGCGGAGAGGCTGAAGGAGATGTCTGATCAAGGCTCGATGGATGGCACAAAGTCCTCGAGGAGGCAGGAGGGGCGAGGTGCGGGGTGCACCAGCAGGATCAGCTCTGCCAGGAGGAAGGCTGCCTCCTACGGTGAGACGGAGGGAGAGGGATAAGAGTGAGCAGGGACACAGATAGCTCTGTGCGATGTGTCTGTGCCCAGAGCAGAGACGCAGGCAACCATCATTTTCTCTGGAGCATCAGAGGCAAGATCTGTCCGCGGGGATGGGAGTCACGAGGCTTGAGGAAAGGGGCGGACATTTGTAAAAGCCGGGTGGAGAATGAAAACCGTGTTTCCTGGGGCAGGTAGAGGACAGCTAGGGGCCTGGGCAGAAGGCTGTTGTTAAGGTGGTCCACGTGGCACCCTGGGGCGGTGACAGGGCTTGGAGTGAGGTGAGAGCAGATGCCATAGTTTTCAGTGACCAGGAAGGTGGTCAATGGCGGGGACCAGGAAGAGGATAGAAGTAGTCCGTAACTAGCATCAGAGAAGCAGGATGCTTTTTCTCAGTTTGATAACGAAGGAATAATTCTGAAGTGGTGCTGGTTGTCAGGTAGGGAGCCTCCCCGCCTCCTGGAAAGGTGAGCATCCTTCCATGGACGTCTGAAGGCACACGGCGACTTGAAGGCAAAGTCTGTGTCCAATTTTTCTTCAGCTCATTTTCTTACCCCCTTGGCGTGCCCAGCATACGTCACAGGTCGCTTTCAAATGGGGGGTGGCTAAGCGAGTGGGCGCCCTGAGCCCCCAATGGACCCCTTGCTGCCATCCTGAGGGGCACCTCCCCCCGGCACCCGCCCTGGCCCTTGCCTCGTCCTGCCCCTGAGAGTGCTGGCTAAGCCTCTGCTATGTGCATGCCACCTCTCAGGGTCACGTGGGGAATTGGAAGGTGGAGACGTGTTTGCTGTCACTCCTAGCGTGAGCCCAAGTCCGGGGGAGCTAAAACCTGCCTGGGCCCCAGCTCCATGCCTGGACCCCATTTATGCCAACATAAAATGATTGCTATGTTGTGTCCAGCACTTGGGTTTTCGATATCTCTAGATAACGGTGCAGTATGTAGCCAAAGAAGCAGCGGAAACACAGGGTAAGGGGAACACAGGTTCAAATTCTAGGAGCCTGTCCTTTTGCAACCACTGTTCTAGTCTCTCGGTCAGGCTTATTTTGTCCCTCTCACTACCTTCTTCTTTCTCGGCCTGACACCAACGGCTTGATCCAAGAACCCGGAAAGGCAGAAGGGCAGAAGGTGCTTCACTGGCTCCCGGGGGGCAAAATGAAACAAGAAATCCACCCAGGCAAGGAGGACCACAGCTCATCTGTTCCCAGAGGCCACCGAGATGCCCAGGGAGCAGAAACAGACGGGCTTTATTTTTAGTGCCCCTTGTGGACCCCTGAGTCCTGCCCCACTTTCTGAAAGCAGAGAGCTCGGGGCCCACACCATCTGGCCGTAGTGTAGGGACGGGGCAGCCTTTGCCTTCCTCTGCCACTCCTGATGAAAAGCCAGGGGAATGCAGCCCTCCTCCCGTCCACACTTTCCAGGCCAGGAAACACATGCGGGGGGGCCTCCACTGGGGCTGGAGTCTGTGGGACCCACACTGGTCAGGCCTCTGCCCGGGGCTCTGGGCTATGGGAACAATGATCCCCAGGGGCTGTTCTGACCCCACTGTCCCCTCTGCAGACCCCAGCTAGCATTTTCCTGAGCTCGGCTCAAGCTTCCCCATAGGACTGGGAACAAATCTCTAACTCAGAGGGCAAAAGACAATGAAAGCAATGCAGAGGCTCCCAGCTGAGCTCGATCCAGACCAGGTAATAACGAGCATCATTCACTTGTTCAGCAGAGAGTGGAACTCATGCCTGTAAAGATGCTAAGGATTGCAGAAATGAACATAACATAACCTTTGCCCTCGAGATGCTGTTTGTACTCTTACCCTCTGTCTCATGACTGATCGCAGGGACTGCCATGATCCAAGGACCCAAAGCAGAGCGGGTAGGGAGTGGGGATGAGGAGCTGGGGATTTCTTCTTCTGAACAGAATCCCTGGGTTGGTAGTTTCTCCCGACGTTTTCTCTTCTCTGGCAGTGGCCCTTGTTTCCCTCCATCTGCCACACGTCCTCAGCTCACATAGACAACTGAACTGGGAAGACACCTGCCAAGCAGCAGCATCCTGCAGACACAGGTGGGCACCACTCACCTTGGCAGAGTCTGCTCGATGGAGCCGCTGGAGGTCCCTGTCCAGAGTGAAGACCCTTCTTGGAGTCATGTTCTGCCCTGCTCACTAGTCATCCAGGCCTAGGCTGAAATCTTCTTCCCAGTCCTCCCAGACTCAGCTGGGTCTTTTGCAATCTGGGCACCTCTCAGTGGCATTAAGTCCCTGGTCAAAGCCTCACTGGACCCCCTCCCCAGGGACAGTGGCACCCGGATTCCCACTCTTGGGCCCTGACATCTTTTGGGGGGTCCCTCCTGTCCCCCATGGTTGCTCCTCAGAGAGCCACTAAAGTGCAGCAGCTGAACTAAAGGCCATGCAGTCGTCTGGGCAGCACGGGCCTCCCAGGCTAGGTGGGGAATCGGGACAGCTGAGGCCTGTCTCGAGCCCAGCACTGACTCACCCTCACCATCAGCACTTGTGCCAGCAGTTCTGTGAGTCCCACGTCCCCTGTGAATATCCTGCTTATCAAGAGCGGTCCTGATTCAGAACACCTGGGCCCCTTTCTGGTTGGCATGTGGGACCCAGACCCATGCCCATATGGCATTCCAGGTGCTTTGCTCCCAAGCTGCCTGCTCCCCCTCCAGGAATGTTGCCATGCTGCGAAGTCCCAATGTGCCCCAGACTAGAGGCAGCAGCTGCGGAGCAGGAGTTGTGGGAAATGGCATATCTGGGCCAGGAGTCATTCCCGGGCCCCCAGGGTCTGTACTCCCAGGGCAACTTGGGCATAGCCTCCTGCCAGACCATACTTCTAAGTTCTTTCTTCTCTCCTAAAGAGCCCCAAATAGCAGACACTGAAATAAAACATTAAAGCAGGAGGGGCTAAATGCCCAGAAAAGGCTGGATACGCTGGAGGGAGACAGGCATGACAGAGCAGGACAGGCTGGGGAACTCACAAGGCTTGTGCCCTCATGGGGCAGCCCTGTTTTGCAGCAGGCGTGTTAACCGCTTAGAACTGTTCATTTACCCTTCACATCACACCCACAAGATAAGTAGTATCATCTTTGTATGTATTACAAACGAAGACACTTTGGAGAATTTACCTTGCCCCAAGTTGCGTCGAGACTAAGCTGAGCGTGCTGGTTCTAGAGACAGAAGAACTTTCCCAAAAGAGTTGCCCAGGAAGCCTCAGCAGGGAGCAGGTGAAGAGTCAGGAACAATTAAGTTCTCTGATATCTACCTGCTAAGAAATAGAGACTGGAAAAGCAAGCTGACCTGCAGTCTCACGGATCCTCCTGCCTGTTGGGTGGAACTCAGGCCTGGAGTGGACCGCAAGGGAAGTTCTGACTGCACAGGGAGAAGGAAACACTACGTGCCCAGAAGGTGCACACGTGTCTGCATCTGTGAGCCAGGGGGGCCGCACAGGTGAGAGGATTTGAAGGGGATCACGCCACAAACCGCCTGCCAGATGGGGCCCAGGAATAATGCCCCTGCAGCACAGGACGGCGGGGAAGGGTGACGGGGCCTCTGACTAATTAGATGACCGCAAGTATCATTCTGCTAAAAGCAGAAGAGCTGATAAATTTTTTACTTGATCCACTAATAATTTTATCTCTTAAAAGGTAGAACAGACAAATAAGGACACTGAGTCCAGACTTCATCAGGATCCACAGAAAAGAACGAATTGTTGGTATTAAGAATGCTTGTGTTATCCCTCAGCTGCACCTAAAATTAAAAAAGATAAAATAAAATAAAAAGAATGCTTGTCTCAGAGGAAGGGCTTTGGCTATCTTGTTCGGTGTGGAGTCCCCTCTGCCCAGAGCAGGGCCTGGCTCATCACGCTTGCTGCATTATTTGTGCAGTGACAAAAAAGAGCAGGGACGGGAAGCTGAAGCAGACGCCGCATCATCTGAGCATGACCGGCAGCCAGGAGAGGGGACACGGGGCAGACCCCAGACGGAAGACTGAGGCTTTATAAAGGGAGAGTCTAAGGAGTGCAACAGAGTTTAGTTCCATGGCCAGAGGGGCCAGAAGGGAATACAGATTAGGCAGGTCAGGGAGATTATAACAGTGAAATCTCTGTATTTTAATCACAAACCCCGCCTGTCCAAGGAAAAAAGAGAGACGTCAAAAGCAACGACGTATAAATTACAAATGAAATTTATAAATGAATGGGGGGAGGGGAGAGGATAATAAATCACTTTGAGAATCTAATAAAAACTAAGGACCCTGTCCCCCAGGGGAGAAAATACACATCTATACAATGATTTGTATATGATTTTACAAGGAATTGGAGACCGAGTGTTAAGAAGATCTAATATAAAGGAACAAATGAAGATAGAAAGAATCCTTCAAGGAGTTTCTGGTTGGAAACAGTGCAGGGCCCATCAGAAGAGGGGAGGGTTTCATAACAGAGGAGGGCGCCAGGAGGCACCACACTCTGTAAGAACTGTTTCTAGAGATCGAAGCCCAGTGTTTGTGTCTCCCCCAAAATTCACATGTTGCAACATAATCCCCAGTGCTGTAGTATTAAGAGGTGGGGCCTTTAAGAGGTTATTTGAATGGGATTAGTTCCCTTACAAAAGAGGCTCAAAGGAGCTTGTTCACCCCTTCCACCATGCGAGGATACAGCAAGGACGATGGCCATCCCCGAGGACCAGGCCCTCACTGGACACTGAATCTGCAGGCACCTTGCTCTTGGACTGCCCAGCCTCCAGAATTGTGAGAAATAAATACTGGTTATTGCTAAGCCACCCAGTTTATGGGGTTTTTTTTGTTGTTGTTATAGCAGCCTGAGCAGACTAAGACACCCAGAATAGACCATTTTTTAAACAAACAGTTCCAGACAACAAAAAAAGTACTCTTGGTTTTCTGTAGTTATTATTGGTAAGAGGAAGGATTTGTAATCAGACTCACCTGGTTTGAGTTTCAGCTCAGCAACCTTCAGCAAGCTCTTTCATCTTACCAAGCCTCAGTTTTTCTATCTACAAAATGGGGATGGTATCTATTCCCAAAGGGTCATTGTGAAAAATAAATGAGATAATGCATGGTGAGTGCTTGGCTTGGTGCCTGGCACATTTGGTTCAATACCTGTCAGCACCATGATTATCATCATTCCCTGCTTGTGATGCCCTTGCACTCCTTTTCTACCAAACAAATAAACGTTAGCGTTTAGTGGTTCTGTTATTTTTAAGTAATGCATGAAGCAGGAAAATGAACCAGGTAAAGGACTGCTCCTTGGGGGGAAATGATGTAGTATTAGCTTTATTTGAAAGAAATAACTAACAAAAAAGAATGGGGGGCTACGGAGGGCAGGAATGGAGTACAGCATGTACACCCGCGCGGAGGACGGTGACTCAGGAGAAGAGTGAAGAAAATAGAAGCACCTGCCTCTTGTTTCGCTTCTGTCTTTTTCACCAAAGGGGACAAATTTGATCTGATGCGTAAGCGCGTATCTGTCATCCATAAATGAGGTCAGGACTCCGGGTGCTTGACGTTTCAGGACTGAAAGAATTTGCAGGTACAGTGGCTGAGAATTTGTTGGTGATTGTTAAGAAAGCATGTGAGCACCACATGTACTCACCAGAAAATTGATATTAACTGACTTAACTGACCGACACTTAAGTGCACATAGAGCAGTAACATTCATCGGCTGTCGGGCAGGTGGCGGGGAGAGGAGCGGATGGGTATATTCACACCTAATGAGTGCAGCATACACCACTATCTGGGGGATGAACATGCTTGAACCTCTGACTCAGGTGGGGCAAAGGCAATATACATAACCTAAACATTTATACCCCTGTAATATGCTGAAATAAAAAAAATTAAAAATTAAAAAAAAGAAACTAGAAAAAAAAAGAAATGCGTTAATTCATTCTAGAGATTCCTTTAAACATTACTTTTTTACAATATTGAATTGTACAAATATTTCCAGTACAGACTCCTATTTTTGCTGACATATTTGAAAGTGTATATTTCTAAATGCCCTGTCAAATGAATGTGCAGGTATTATTTTCAACTGAAAAGTATACTGTTCAAAACATGGACTTGTCAGACAGTAAAAACAGAAGAAAACAACCTCTAACTTATATTTCAGAAGGCTTTGTAACCATGGCCATGTGAGTAACCCATATCCCTCATGAGAAAGAGTAATTAATGATACAAAAACTTAAAGATCATCCCAAAGTAGTCAAAGTACTACCTCATGACATTACTTTTCAAACAAGTGAAATATTTTTAAAAAATAAATATGTAGAGAATGACCTCCTACATACAACAAGTTACACTTAACTTTTGTGGGAAAAAAGGCTTTGGAAATTACTTTCTGAAAGTGTTAAATTTTTTTTTTCATTATTTTGAAATTCAGTAACTGACAAATTTTTTTCTTACAGCTTAGGTTGACATTTCATTTGTTTTTAATCTTTCTTGTTTGTGCACTACTGAAACCTTTGAAGAAGAAGCCAGAACATATTTAAATCTTAAGTTTGAAAAAATCATTCTGGTTTGAGGTTCAGATTAACGTGTGACCACACAGACTTTCATGAACTCTCCAGAGGCTACGTGAAGATGAAACTAAAGGAATGAAAAAGGACAAAGTCAACAACAATGAAGAGGATCCGAAGGGACCATCACTGGTTAGAGATTTCAACACATTAAAGCAAGACGAGAAGTTGATAGAGACTTTACTTCTAGGAGTAGGGTGGATGAAATATTCTGCAGGGTCCTGCTGCCAAAAACCAAATCCTGCAGAATTACAACAATCATGACTTTAAATGCTTTGCAAGAAAGAGAGATAAATCTCTAAAAACCAAAAGTTGAAAAAAAACGAATGAAGGAGGGGAGGGAGGGACACAGGGAGGGGGAGGAGGAGACAAAGAAAAAACACAGGAGCCCGCAGTGACCGCTATAAAGTGATCGCATCCTTCATGCGATATATATGTTTCTGAAACCACCCAGAGCTGTGGAATTTTGCAAAATCAAAAGAACAAGATGTATAGGAAAGCTAGGATTGGGGAGAACACTCCAAACCTGTATAGTCTGATAAAAAATTTACTGAACTGTAATAATCAATGTAAATAAACACATGCTACTGCCATTTTTGTTTTCTTATAAATAAATGCTATTGTAATCATTAGACTACACATTTAGGTTTGCTTGCTGTGGTCAAACGCTGTAGCTTTTGAGTCATGAAGAAGAGGTAGCAGTCAGGACAACATCATTCTTAGGCTGAGATGTAGTGACCTCAGAGGTGGAGAGTTGTGGCTCGTTGTCTATTTTTCTTTGCTCTGGCTTAAAATAGAATCCTACCTTTGTTGTCTCCCAGTTTCCTCCTTTCATAAAGAAGCTATACCTACAGCTCCAAATGTGTCCAGGCACAGCATGCCATCTTGCAGCTCTAGGCAGTGGAGTCCTCGGCACCAATCCCTTGCAAATGCTTTCTAATCCCGATTAGAGCAGATAATAATTGGGATGTGATCATCTTTTTTTTTCTTTTCTTTTCAGTGTTGTCTCTGGTGGAATGCAACATGGACTCCTTTGTTTCTTGACTATTATGTGTTCAGTTGTTTCTTTTAAAATTATAATTCCAAGCTTCCCCTTGATACTTTGAAGCTTTCCTTTGTTTGTTTGCTACTTGGATTCATATAACCAGAATGTTTACTTGTGTTTGGAATGATGTTTTAAATATTTATATTTAAAAAAACATGCAGGTTTAGGAGCAGAGAGCAATACATACTGGTAGGGTATATGGATAAACTTGAGAAAGAGAGAAAAGTTGAGGGTGTGTGTGTGTATGTGTGTGTTGTGTGGCCCTCCCTGAGACACTATGTTCAGCAGGGTAGCTTTTTTTAAACCTAGTGTTTAACCCAAGAGCAAAGCATAGTCAAAAAGTGAAAATTGTGGATATACTGATACAATTTCTAGTTTGGGTAATTTTTTCCCTTTGCTTGTGCATCTTGTGTATATAAATTTTCCCATTACAAACAAAACAGAGGAGATTGTAATGATACAAAGGCAAGATTGCCCCACAGGCAAATGTTGATAATAGCTGTACAATCTAGAGACTAATGCTTAGGCCCATGGCAAAGAAAGAGAGCTAAATCTAAAGAGTCCTAGTCCATTAAGCTAGGACTCCTAAAAGGGGCTGAAATATTATTGGTAGCACCTCTAGTTCCTGGAGGAAACAAATGCAAAATTTATCTGGATAAAAGTAACCAAATCTGGCTCTCAGGATTCCCACGAAGCTATCTCCTTCAGCAACATAGAACCATATATTTTAAACAAAATCTTAACAAATCAAGTCCAGTGATCTAAGAAAAAGGATCACACATCATGACCAAGTAGGGATTATTCTAGTAATTCAAAGGTGGTTTAATATTTGCAAATCAACTCAAGTAATTCACCACACTGACACCAAAAAAAAAGGGATAGAATGTATGATCATCTCCACAGATACAGAAAAAGCATTTGATAATAACTTAGCAAACTGGAAATAGAGGCAAACTTCTTTAATCTGATAAAAAGTATCAATATAAAAATCTATAGAAAACACCTTGCTTCATGGTGAAATCTGAAAAACATTCCCCTTGAAATGGGAAATGAAACAAAGATATGCCTTCTATCTTCACTTTCTTTCATTATTATGCTGGTTCCAGCCAATGCAATAAGGCAAGAAAAGAAATCACCAGGATTGGGAAGAAAGAAATAATATTGTTTCATGCGCAGATGGTATTGTTATGTGCATAAAAATCTAAAAATATTCAAAGATAAATTTCAGAATTATTAAGTAAATTTAGCAAAGTCATTAGATACAAGGCTGCATATATAAAACACTGCTTATTTTATATGTCAGCACAAACAGAATATGAAAAATTTTAAATGACCCAATTATAGTAGCATAAAAAATCAAATTATCAGGTAAATGCAAATTAAAAACACAATATTACACTAGAATATCTATAACAAAAATCAGATGATTTCAAATGATGGCAAAGATGTGGAGCAAGCATGACTCACACACTGCAGGCAGGAATGCAAATTAGTACAACCACTTTGGAAAACTGTTTAATATCACCTAGTAAAGCTGAACATATGCCTACCCTATGACCTAGTACTTCCCCTTGTAGGTACATATCCAACAGAAATGTGTACATAAGTTCATCAAAAATATGTATCATAATGCTTATTTCGGTACTATTTCTAATGCAAAAATATTGGAAAGACCTTAGGTGTCCATCAACATTAGACTGGATAATTAAAGTGTGGTATTTTCATACAATGAAATACTGTACAGCAACAAGAAGGAATGAAATATTAGTACATCAACAATAGGAATAAATCTCACATACATTGTGTTGAACAAAAGAAGCCAGGTACAAAAGAGGACATACTGTAGAGTTGTATCTATATAAAATTCAAAAGCAGGCTAAACTTATCCATAGTATTAGAAGTCATGACAATGGGTACATTTGGTAGAAAGTAGTAAAGTGGAAGGGAACACAGGAGACTTCTAGGTGGGGATAAAGTTCTATTTCTAGATCTTAGTGCTGATTACAGAGGTGTGCTCACATGATGGGAACTTTTCAAAAGTTTCTTTAAACAGGGAAGACAATGTAGAACCTAAACTGGGAGATAAAGGGGGAAGGTAGAGGTAGAAGGAAGGGACGGAGCATCTTAGAAAGTGGGGAGTCAATAGACACTACTCATGGAACACGAAACGTAGGTCTGACTTTTTTTCCCCCTTTCGTGGAAGGGAGGCTTGAGTATTTTGAGGTTGCAAAGTTGATGACCAGAGAAACCAAGACTAGTAATAAAAATCACAGAATGAGGGCGTGTGGCAGAAGAGGGCAAGGCAATGAACTAAATCTTCATTCGTCATAGCAGGAAATTAATGTGCGTTGCCTAGACTAGATAAAGACACTTACTATCTTGAAACAACAACTATCTGTTATTTATTGTTCTGTGGGTTGGCTGGGTAATTCCTCCTTGGTTGTTGATTTTGTTTGGGCTCAGCCACGGGCTGCATTCAGCTGGAGAGACGGCGGTCTGGACAGTCCAAGGGGGCCTCACTGTCACACCTGGCCATTGGTGCAGGCTGACAGCTGGGACACTTCACCTCTCCCCCAGATGGCCTCTTACTCTTCTGTAGGCTACACCAGCTTCCTTCAGTGACAGTCTCAGGGCAGCATTCTAAAAGGTCAAAAGCAGAAGTTGCAAGGCCCCCTAAGACCTAGCCTCCAATTTTGCAAAATGTCACTTCAACCTTATGCTACTGAATAAGGAAGGTCACAAGTCAAAAGCAGAAGCTGCAAGGCCTCCTAAGGCCTAGCCTCAATTTTGTAAAATGTCACTGCTACCTTATGCTACTGAACAAGGAAGGTCACAAGGTCAGCCCAGATTCAAGGGGTGGGAAAATAGATTTCTGCCTCTTGGGGGGAGCAGCAAAGTCACGTTGCAAAGGGGTGAACATAACAGGTTAGGAGGAATTTGTGGCCACATTTGCAATCTACTACAGTCTGCTCTCCGCTATATCTATGTATATATATATAGAGAGAGAGACATATTATAAGGAGTTGACTCACCAAATTATGGAGGCTGAGGAGGCCAATGATCTGCCGTTTGCAAACTTGAGACCCAGGAAAGCTGCTGGTGTCATTCTAGTCTGAATCTGAAAGCCTGAGAACTAGAACCAATGGTGCCAGTTCTAGTCTAGGTCTGAAGGCCTGACATCATCCGGGAGCGCTGATGTCTGAGGTCAGGAGAAGACTGATGTCCCAGCTGAAGCAGAGAGGGGTTCCCCTTCCTCTGCCTTTTTGCTCTATTTAAACTATCAGCAGATGGGCCGCTGCCCACCACACTCGGGAGGGCCACCTGCTTTGCAAGTCCACCGCTTCCATTGCTAATTTCTCCCAGAAATACCCTCACAGACCCCGAAATGATGTCTAACCAAAAATCTGGGCAACCCTTGGCCCTGTCCACTGGACACATACATTAACCATCACAGCTGGTATGGAAGAGTGGGGATTTTTTTTTTTTTAATTCTAAACACTTCCATATTACTCTTTTAAAACACATGCATGTTTTATAAAAACTACCATTTCTGATGTCACATAAGAATCTTGCTCTGGACAGAATAACTGGGAAAGCGGTTTCCCCTACCCTCGCTTAGTACATGCTGAACAATAGTTACTGAATATGGACTTTAAGAAGTGTAAGAGCATTAAACTACTCAGAACGCACATCCTTCAGTCCAGTCCTCCCTCCTCCACAAGACTAAGGATTCAATTAAAAAATGCGATCATATAGGTGAAAAATGCTTCTTAAACTATAAATGTTTTATAACTCTCTCCACATTATCCGTCATGACTGGTTCTGTGCTGTGCCCTGCACTGTATTAAACCACATGGAGGCCACCAAAGAGCCAGAAAATAGGTTCCCGCCAGCAAGGAATTACCAGTCTAGGTGTGGAGACAGGATGACACCGCAAACCAATTACAGCACAGTACCGGAGACTGAAAGGGCCCAGGCAGGCAGGGACAATCACTCTTCATCGCAGACCCATCAGGGCCCCACACGTAATCAGACCTTGATAAATACGTGTTAATGGGTGGATGGATCAATTACCTGGCAGCCCATAATTCAGAGCCCAGACACAGTATCGACTGTGAGTGCTGGGAGGGAAGAGCTGGTTGTACTTAGCTCAGGCACCTAGACTGGGCTGTATTTCCAATCAGGCTCTGAGGATGTCACAGTGTCCCAGAGGGGAAGATGAATATTCCAGCTCAGGGAGCCCAGACAAGGAAGGACATGTGGAACTGGGGAGTTCACAGCAGCTTGGGTGGAGGAGGAGAGTGGGAGGATGGCTGCGGTGACCCCGGAGTGCTCCCTGCACCCTGTGGCAGCAGGACTGGTGGAGGGGTGGGGTGGGGAGGGAGGGACAGGAGGGAACAAACCCCACCCAGCAGGCTGCAGGGAACCTAGCACGAGCCCTGTCACCCGCCAGGTGGAGGAACCAGCCTTTTCCTAGAACTTTCATTCAGCACCCCTGGCTTCTACCAGGATCAGCTGGGAAAGGAAAGGTGAGTTGGGCATTTCCCACTCACCAGGACATTAGAGCCTTTTACAGGGGGAGAGACAACCAGTGACACGGACAACTAAGGGCCTTGGAGCATCCCAGAAGCGTGAAAAGCCAGGGCTCTGAGCCCAGGCACGCTCAAGGCCCCTTCCCAGTTCTAGCATGTATAGGTCAAGCTGCTTAGGCAAGTTTACCTTTCCAGGCCTCAGTTTTGTCATGTGAGACCAGCCCCTGCCTCACACACTGTGAGGATGAAACGAAGTCACTTGGGTGAAGCGTTCAGAGGGTGCGCAGCTCCTCCCCAGGACTCCATGAACCTTAGTGTTGTTAGAGGAAGGCACAGCAGAGACTGGGGAAGACTGGGTGGAGGTGCTGAAACCAAGCAGCATTTGGATGTGCAGAGATGGACAGGCTGGGGCATCCCCGCTCGCAGCCAGGCCAGCAAAGCCCAGGTGCAGGAAAACTGTGCACCAGGAGCCGCGGGACTTCCATCTGACTCTGGGAAGGCACGTGGGAGCTATGTCTGGAAAGGGAGACGGGATATCCTGGGGTATCCACAGCAAGAAATGCAGACCTTGTTCTGGAGCCAGTGGGGAGCCGTGAAGGGTTTGAGCAGGGAAGGGGCCCCATCAAGGCAGGGTCCCCGGAGCTCTCTGGCAGGTCTGGGGCAGAGGCTGGTGAGGACAGATGGTGTGGGCAGCCTGTGTGGGCCCCGGCCTGGCTCCCAGAGAGGCTGGGAAGGCGGGAGCCATTGCACTAAATCCTCGCTGTCACATGCTGAGATATAATTCTTGGGACTTTATCTCTCTCACAAATGACTTCAAAGGGGAGAAGTTGGAGTGACAAGAGAGGAGATAAAGGGATATGTTAATGATTGGAGAGGCAGCATCGTTCAGGAAAACATTGATACGTCTAGTCTAACCATTCACCAAGAAACGCGTCAGCTAGGGAGTCTCATGGGAGAAGCACAACTCTGCAGCCCTGACAAATGAGCTGGAGTCCACGTGTGGTCTGGGCTTGGGCAAAAAGAAAAGTGGATTGCTAAGTCCCCTTCCAGCCTCTTTAGGGCCCCATTGCCATGTTAGCGCCACCCCTTCCCTCCAGTGACCAGGCCCCATGGCCACACAGCCAAACACACCAGGTCCCCGCATGCAGGTGCGGTGTACACATTGAATCCCTGCAAAGCTACTCCCCAGCTGTGGGGCTCTGGGCAGGTGACTTAACTTAGTCACTTCAGGCCTCTGCAGTAAATGGAGACAAAGGTGAATCCTTCAGCAGTGCACTTACTTACTATCTGGGAGCCATAATCTCTTCCTCCGGCACAGAGTGAAAGCTGGTGACATCCAACAAGGCACTGGATGGAGAGTCCCTATATGTCCCTGACCTCGAGGCCTACTGGTATGTGCTCAGAGAGCTCATGTATTTATTTCTCTTTCAAGTTGGTTCTAAATACACAGATATTGTTTGCTCATAAGACAAAGATATGTCACAATCTATGCGGACATCCAAACTTATAACAGACTTAGAGTCAAGTACTGGGGTAAATGTTCCGGAGACTTGCAGGTGTTCTCAGACCAAATTGTTTCTTTTCTGAAAAATTATGTGAAGTAATGACACCGGCAAAGCAATTCCAAAAAGAACTCTGATTCAGTACCTCCTTCTGCTGGTTTTAACATAAAACAGATTCATAAAATTTTATTTCCTTTTTGAATCTGGCAATGATCTAATAGGAGTGTTATTATTGCCATTTGATATGTTTCCACTGAAATTTTAGCCACTTACATCGTGTATATGTGCAAGTATAAAAATAGGCCATCTTATGCTTTCTCTTTGGGAGTACAACGTTCATGACAACCTTTCTTTCTCACAAAATCTAATTCCGAGTAGAGTTTGGGGCTATAGTTTAAGTTTCTATCTTCCTGTCAAAGAGGCATGCCTCGTAAGTAATGAATGCCCGTGCTGTAGGACTATGGAATCCATGTCTGTTCCACGTGAAACACTAGAGAGCGTTCAAGTGTGTCAGAGGCACCATTTAAATAGAACTTCTTATCTGTTTGATCTCCAAAGGGCTTTGCCTGCAACGTGTCTTAGCCCCAGTAAAGTTCCTTATAACAATTGAAAATAATAAAACCATATTTTAAAGCATCCCTGAGTAATTCAGGCTGGATTTCTTCCATCCAGTCTGAAAACACACACTTCTGTTTCTTCCATCCAGTCTGAAAACACACACTTCTGTTTCTTCCATCCAGTCTGAAAACACACACTTCTGTATGGTGGCATTAAGAATGACACTAAGGGCAACCTTGCAGTTGTTCCCAAAAGGTTTAGGTCTCCCCTTTATCATAATTGCTCCATGAGGTAAGATAAAATGAGAAAAAATAATGAGTTCTCCTTTGCCCCAAACTAAAGACTCATAAACTCAAGCAGAAAAGGATTGTATAGGAAGCATATCAGAAAGCCTGAAGAATTAACAGGAATAAAAAACCCAGAATCATGGAAAAACTGGAAAACTAACATAAAACTAAAAGAAAATTTCATGTGAGGAGATGGAGATAATTCAGGGAAAAGAGAGTGCCTTCTATTGCAAGCAAGCAAGAAAGCTAATAACAAAAGACAAACCTAATATCTGCAAAGAAATACAAAAATATATTTTATATGTACATATATATTTAAAAGTTAGACTATCTTCTAGGAATAATCAAAAGACCAAGAAGTTTTGGAATTTTAAAAATGTAAATTAAAAGGTTAACAGTAGGGGCAGGGCTAAAGTTGAAATATGAGTTTTTTATAAGCCAAAACACAAATAGATAAGAAATATGACAGAAAAGATGAGATACATAAATAGAGCATCTATCAATCTAGGAGGCCTATTAACTACTGAACAGATGTATAGAAAGAGAAGAAAATGGAGAGTAGGGACTTATAAAAAATAATGGAAAATATTTCCCCAAAATGAAAATTGAATATCATCAGAGAATGACTTTTTCCCAGTCAAAAATTTCTGAAAGATCCACAGCTAGACACATGATATCAAGAATAAGGAAATATGAAAGAGCTTCCATAACATTGAGTGGAGGGCAGAGTAACTACCTATAAAAGACAAGAGGGGTTTCATGCTTTGTGAGACTCTGTGCATTTACGTGTTGATAAATTTGCATACCTTTTCTCCCATTAAAAAAAAAAAGACAAGAAACATGCTAACATCAGACTTCTCATAAGCAGTACTGGATGTCAGTAGAAACTAGTGGGAAAATGATTTTTGAAGATAGAATTGTATACCCAGGCAAGCTATTAATCAAATGTGATTGACCTAAATAAAGATATTTTTGGACAAACAAGCCTTCAAAAAACTACTTCTGACTTTCTTAACAAGTCCCGAAGGGATATATACTCCATCAAAAATGAGTGAGATAAACTCAGAAAGAGAAAAACATGGGATCCGGGAAACAGTGGATCCAACCGAGGGAATATGTTTAGAAAAATCTCAGAAGGACAGCTTTAAGGAAGCCAGCAACGGGTCCAAACTCAGGAAAGAGAACTTAAGACCAGGAGAAAGATGGGGACTCTGCAATCTTTGATATATTTGAAAGGTGTGGGAAACTTGAGGCTGTGATAAAGGCACATTCTCCTTTTTGCTGAAAGAAAGAAGGGAGGGAATGAGGGAGGAATAAAGATAAAAGATGGGACATATCAGGAAGATGAAACCCTAGACAAAAAAGTGGTAATCCAAATACAAAGCGAAGTAAATGTGACTGGATTTTAAGCACCTGATAGATTGAAAGAAAAGAAAAATCATTTGACCTTGATGTTGTTATGCCTCTTCTCCTCCGAGTAGCCCACAGTAGTCCTGACATTGTCGCTAAAAGAGGGACATGTAATCCTAGCATATCATCCCTCCCTGCAGGGGGCATAATTAATTGATCATAAGCAAATGTCTTTGGTGGGTTATAACTTTTTAAATCAACCATAGGGAAGCCTTAATTATAATATTAGGACCAAATGCAAATCTCATGAATGTTGACAGCATACAAGCAAAGGTGTAGCTGACAAAAGGGGCCCTGGATTAATTCAATGGGTTGGCTTACAATCCCCCCAAAAATGAAATTCCTCCTCCTGCTGAGGAGGAATCCAGAGCGATCACATCCATATGAAATGCCAAAATTCTACATTTGGTGAATTTGTAAAATTTTTTATTCATCGAATTGTGTATTAGAGACTTGGGCTACCTGTTACAGAAGGTGAGGGATGAAAGAGTGACGACCTTATCTTTCAGAGAGGGGAGGAAAATACTGACTGAAGCTAAAAGGGCAAGAATTGGAGGTTTAAGCACATTATTTCAAGTTAAAAATATCAGCAATAAAGAATATTTTTTAAAACTAATCTATCTATGAAACATTGGGAAGAGAAGAGGTAGGAGAATGATGGACCATGTAACCTAAGTCCCCATCTAACAAGGAGTCAATAGAATGTTTTAAAGCTTATGAAATTAGGAAACAGGAATGTGAGTTTATTTGTTTTGAATTATGAAATAAACCATGGAAGAATGAAAAATAGAAACCTCTTAATAAAGCTTTCATTAGGAGAATGGCACTAGGGCTTGGGAGAGCTACGACAGGGAGTAATGTTTTCATTGTAAGCTTGCTCATGCTGCTTGACTTTTTACTAAGTGCATTGCCTGTGTCAATAATGGTGTTAGGGGTGTGTGTGTGTGTGTGTTCCTTACAGAAAGAACCATATCTCATCCATCATCGTTTCCCTAGGACTATCCTAATAATAGCAATAAAATAATAGTAAAATTGTCTGCTTAGTAAGCATCTCCCATGCCCCAGACACTGCCACGTGCTGCTGCATGCACATCGCTGTTACAGTTTCCACAATTCTGCAAGGTCAGTATTTTCTCCATTTCTCTGATGAGGAAATGAAAATAAAGGAGTTTCAAAACAGAAGCTGTCCCAGGACATACAGCTGGTTAATGGCAGAATTTGAACCTAGGTTTGACTGTCTCTAAGACCTTGGGCTTTTTTTTTTTTAACTGAACTATCATTTCAACAAATGATCATGAATGAATGATTGCGAATAAATGAATGAATATAAAATTTAAAGTGAACATCAGTTATGTTGTTCCATGCCTCAGAAAACACCATACTATCTTGCCATCTAGATCCAAAATGCTGTAGGCTCTTAAACTTACTGAAATAACTTGAAGAGGAGATTGGGATATTGTGAAGTCATAAATAAGGCTGGGTGGGAGTCAGAGGGAAAATTTAGATTCTTAAAAGTAAGTGGGGAGATTTTGTCCTGTAATAGAACAAATTGAAATAATCCATGCTGAAGGAACACTAGGTAGTAAATATATATTGAATCAACCTCAACATTTTCAGCTTTCTAGTTGAAAATACTATTTCATGCAGATTTAAATGGCATAGGCATTAGGGCTTAATGCAAAATTAGTTTGCCTAAGTGGCTGTGTCTTTGAGCCCAAAGAAGGTCACATAGATACAAGAGCATGCCCTGCCTCAGCAACAGGGTGTTGGTGCCAGGCCTTTCTGATCATTTATCCTATCAATAAAAATGGGGGTGCACACACCCCACTTATATATGCATTTATAAATTATATTCTGATCTACTTGATTAAGATATGCATTTCAGCACATGCACAAAAATAGAAAATTTGAAAGGATGAAATAAATTCAGCATAAAAACAGAAGTTCTACTTTTTTTTAACCCTCTCATAGGTAGCCTTCTGCAACCCCAGCTGTACCCCACTTTAGAGAACACTAGTTTATGGGGTAACATCACACACTCAGCAAGTAGCCATGGAAGACAAGTTGTGTATAAAAGAAAAAAGTATTATTATTAGAGCCAACATTTATTTATTTATTACACTGTTACATTTTGCTAGGCACTGTTGTAAGCAATTCATGTGTATTAACTCATTTAATCCTTGCAACAACTTATTTTTTACAATTAACCTCCCATTTTACAAAAGACAAAATTGAGGCACTGTGATTAAATAACTCACCTGAGGTCACATAGCTAGTAAGTGTTGGATCCAGAATGCCTTTTCTTTTAAATAAACATTTTATTTTGGAACAATGTTTAATATGTAGAAAAATTGCAAAGACGGTAGAGTTCCTGTATACCCATTATGCAGCTTCCCCATTATTAATATCTTACATAACCATGGTACATTTGGCAAAACTAAGAAACTAACACTGGCACCTCACTATTAGTCAAACTCCAGACTTTATGTGGGTTTCACCAGTTTTTCTAATGTCCTCTTTCCGTTCCAGGATCCAACCCCCATGATACCATATTGCATTTAATTCTCTTGTTTCCTTCATTTTCTCTGGTCTGTGACAGTTTCTTGGCCTTTCCTTGTTTTTCATGATCTTAATATTTATGGAAATTATTATTCAGTTATTTTGTGGGAATGTTCCTCAATTTGGGGTTGTCTGATGTTTTGCTGATATGAGTTTTTGGGGAAAAAAATCAATGGAAGTGAAGTGTCCTTTCATCATGTCATTATCAGGGTACATGATCTCACCATGACACCATCATTGATGCTACCCCTTGTCACTTGATTAAGGTGGTGTTTGCCAAGTTTCTCCACTCTAAATTGCCACTTTTCCCATTCTATTTTCTTTGGAAACAAACCACTGAGTCTAGCCCACCCTGGAAACAGGGGAGGAGATTAGCTCTACCTTCTGGAGTGAGAGGTATCTACATATATTATTGGAATGTTTCTGTAAGGAAAATTTGTCTCCTCCCCCCATCTTATTAAATCATCTATTCATAGCAATATGGAGTCCTATGCTTATTTTTACTTGGGGTTACAATCCAATACCATGTTATTTATTGTTAACTAAATTATTTTACCTTTGGCCATTGGGTGCTGCTTCAGGTTGGCTCCTGTGTCCCTCTGACACGCCACCATCAGCATGGTTGAGTTTTTTGGTTTCATTTTGTTTTAACACTTTCTTATTTTCTGGAACTGTAAGACACTCCAGGCTCATCTTTTTATTTTTTTCTGTCGTAGTCTTAGAATAAGCCATTTCTTTAAGAAGCCCTGGTTCCTTTTATTGGAAAATATATTAGAAACCAAGATCTGGATGCTGGGAGTGCTCATTGCTACTGCAGTGTCATTGCTTCTAGGCCCTCTTAGTGAACAGAGCAAGGAAATACATATATGTACACTGACCCATGCACACGCCACACGCATCTCTGTGATTGCTTCTATGCATGAGCCAAGCATGAGTTCGTATTGATGGCCTTCAACTCTCAACCAGGCCACAGGGTTCACTGTAGCCTTTCTTGCCTGCTTATCTGTAACCTCCCTCTCTGACGATGAGAAACCTGGCTCCCCCCATCTGCCATCCATTTTCTTATTTGTTCAACCCTAGTATACAGATAGAGAGTTTCAGAATTGTTGACCTGCAAGGAATAAATTTACCAAGCAAAATTTTGCCTTTAGCCTTACAGTTTCTAGTTAAAATAACTTTTTTCCAAAGTTACTTAGGTCAGCTCCTTTCTTCCCCACCCCCTTTCATTGCTGTTATATCAGACGTTGTGCGTCAGTAAGAGTTCTAGCCGAGAAACACGGCCACAGAACCCGCAGATACATTTCCTCAGCTTATAGGTGGCCTTCCTATTTCTGTGTCTTTACATCATCTTCCTTCTATGCATTTCTTTGCCAAATTTCCTACTTTTTTTTTTTTAGAAGGGTATAGCCATATTGGATCAGGCCCCATTCTAATGACTTCATCTTAACTTGATTATCTGCAAAACTCCTATTTCCAAATAAGGTCGTATTCACAGGTGCTGGGGTGAGGACTTCAACATCTTTTGGGAGTATACAGTTCACCTCATGACACTAGGCAGGCCTGAAATCCACAGGGCACAAAGTCAGGAAGCCGTGGCTGGAAATCCTCAGGCAGGAGCTGGAGCTGCTGTCCCCAGATAGAACTTCTTCAGAGAAGCCTCAGTTCTGCGCTTAATGCCTTTCAGCTGATTGAATCAGGACCTCGCAGATTATCGAGGATAACCTTCCTTATTTAAAGTCAACTGACTATGAACTTTAATCACAGCTACCGAATCCCTCCACAGCAACATCCAGATTGGTGTTTAACTGAGGGACTGGGGACCATGACCTAGCCAAGCTGACACATAAAGCTGACCAGCTCACATTGCAATACATTTAGACTCGTTTGCCTTGGTCTGCTATAGGATGCCTTCTGAGCTCAGAGAACATCCAAAGCAAGTCAAGAAGCTACTGTAACTACGAGCATCAACTGTGAAATCCTAGGCATCTACTTACTAATGCCAGAATTGTTCCACATGCTTTAGCTCATTCAATCTTCCTGGGAGCCCTTTGAGTTAGGTTGCCAGCCTTACTTGATGAGGACCAGGAGGAAGAGAAACCTGTGGTGGCAGAAGCAGGACTGAAACCGAGGCAGGTCTGTTTGGCGCCAAACCTCTGGGGTCCAAAACCTTAACCACAATGCTGCAATGCCTCTCTGATCCCTAACTGGGTCTTTTCAAACATACACAAGAAAACCTCCAGGGGAGTGTTTAAGCATTTTAAGGTCATGTGATTTGCATTCATCAAAAATAATCTCATTTATTCAATTCAGTGCACCAGGCATTTTTACATGAGGACAACTTTTGTACATAACATACAATTGACGATCTTAGCCATTTTTAAGTGCAAAGTTCTCCCTTTGCCTTTTGAGATTAAACGGTATGGGTTTTCTACAAAGGCCAGATGTTCCTCCAAAGTCAGTTAGTTTATTATTAAGGCTGTGATGACACCTGCCCTGGCTGATAGCAAAAGAGGGAAAATTCATTGAGGGGCATTCATAGGCAGAGGGCAATGGGCTTTGCAAGGCACGTGCTGCAGGAGGACCAGCTTCCACTAGGTGTTGTGCCTGCACTGTGGGAATGTCAGGATGGCAGCTCTTGGCCAGGTGGCAGAGGTCAAGTATCCACAAGGGCCCTAACACACTCTGCAAGGCTCTGTCACGCTATGATGTGAGTACTGTACAATTTTCTCTTCATACCTTCCTGATCCTTGAATTATTTTCAAGTTCTCAAGTGAGGATTTTGATCATCCACCAAAGAATAGAAGAAACAACCTTTGTTTTGGTGTGGATCACCAGAACAGCAGTTAAGGAAAAACATTCCCCGCCACCCTACTTCCTGCAGGCAACAAAGGATTCACAATCCTAAAGCTTGGTCATTAATCAGCCTTGTGTCCATGGCAGTGTCCAAACCCCAGGAGGGAGTGCATTTTATACTTCTCAGTACTTTATACATGTTTGAACAGTAAAGAACTATTTTTTTAGAAAGAGCTACAAGGTGGTTTCCTTAAAATAGCTATAAAGACAGGGGACAGAGTCTTACAACAGCAGAAGGAGCCTCCAGATGCACAGCTGCTCACCTGTGGCTCTCACCTGCTAACCTGCAGCTCTCCCTGCTCATCAGAAGCTCTCACCTGCAACTCTCACCTGCTCCCCAGCGGCTCTCACCTACTCACCTGCACCTCTGCTCCACAGTTCACAGGCTAATATCAAGATCAGGTAAAAATTTGGAACAATAAATGTCTCAATACTGGAAATCTGTCTATCCTACTCTAATTCGCCCACACAACCTACCCCCACAGATGAGCTGATGCTTTTCCCTCCATGGTATGCACAGTTAACAGCTCACAGACCACTGGGAATAACAGTGACCCAGTTCTATGCCAGACACCCTTGGGCATCTTCAGGAAATCCTCTCCTGCTTTCCAGCCGGAATCTCAGAGCTGTCTGAGAAGGGCAGAATGAAATTATTCCCTTCTCTGAGGAAGGAGCTAGCCTGGAGTCAAGGGTGTTACAATGTGAGGCTAATTACTGTAGCCTTTTAATATGCTCTTCTCTGAGGCCCTCCCGGGAAGGATAAAATAAAACGCTGTATAATAATAGGTGAAATGAACGGTGGACTGGGAACCTTCAGTAGCTCTGTGACCTTGGACAAAGTAGTTGACCCAGACTTGTAATCTTATGAACATAAAGGGAGAAAGAGAGAGAGAGGAAGGCCCCCTTCTTTTCCTTGCCAGAGTGGAGGATCAGGAAGGAGTCATGTGTCTCAAAGAAGACTCACCCAGGATGTAGGCTGGGGAGACAGTGAGCCCTGTTGGAGACACGGTGTGTGGCTTCTCAGCCTTGGGTTCTCCATTACGGAATACCTTACATTTCCCCACAATGTTTGTTCAAGTGAGTCTCAGTTTTATTTGTCTTACTGTTGTTTTGTTTTAATTGTGAACTATATCATACACACAGAAGAGTATAAAAAGCTTATGTAGGATTCAGAAACTATGACAAAATGAACCCCAGTGTATTCACCACCGAGGAACAGCAATAAAGTCTTCCCATCCCCATCCCTTAGAATCCCCACACACCTCATCTCCATCACTCATTCCTCCTTCCCCCAGAGCTAACTGCCAGCCTGATTTCTGTGTTAACTGTCCCCTTACATTTTCTTATCACCTGTGAATGCACCCCTAAAAATACATTGATTAATTTTGGTTTTGATATTTGTATCAATACAGCCATACTGTCATGAATTCATCTAGGACTTTCTTCTTGGGCTCAATTTTATGTTTTTAAGATTTCTTCATGCTGTTGAGGGCAGCTGTGTATAGTTCATTCATTCTCACTGCTGTATCTCATTCCTTCATATAGTGAATCAAATAGACCATAGTTTATTTATTCATCTGCCCGTGACGGGCATTGTGTTGTTTCCAGTTTGGAGCCATTAGGAGCAATGCAGCTATGAATTTTCCTGCATTTGTCTCCTGGCACACATGTATAAGAGTGTCTTCAGGTAGGAGTGGAATTGCTGGGTCATAAAATATGTGAATGTTCAGCTTTACTAGGTAATACTAAATAATACTGTTTTTCAAAGTGGTTGTACCAACTCATACTCCCACTAGCAGTTAGTAATAGGAGTTCTCATGGCTCCACACCCTCCATGGCACTATAAATTGCCAACTCTGGTGTTGTTTTTGCCAGTTTGCTGTCATAAAGTGATATCTCATTGTTTTAATTTGCAGTTCCCTGGTTAATAATGAGATCGGGCATCTTTTCATATGGCTCTAAGTCTTAAGTGTGCTCCTCGTCTGTAAAATGCCCACTATTCTATGGGGTCATTTGTTTTGTCAAATGACACCATAGAACAATGATTGCTTCACAAGAATTATTATATGTTCTGGAAATCCTTTGTGGTTATATATTGCAAATCTCTTCCCTCCATTTATATAATCTACCTGCTTACTATTCCTTTTCATATCTCAGATATTTCCTCTTGGACCATTTCCTCTTGCCTGAAGTACATGGTGTAGAATTTCTCTAGTGGGAAACTTCTGGTGATAAGTTATCCATTTTGTTTGTTTATCTGAAATATCTTTATTTTGTCTTTATTTTTAAAAATCATTTGGGTGGACTTAGATTTTTATTAACAGTTATTTTCTCTCAGCACACTGAAGATATAATATTCCACTGCCTCCTCGTTTCCACTATGATGCGCAAGAAGTCATCGGTGACACTAATTGCCATCCTTTTGTAAAGGGCCCATCTCTTCTCTCTGGATGCTTTTAAGGTCCTCTCCCTTTCTTTACTCTGTACTTAGTAGAATTGCATCTAAGTATGAGGTATCTATGTATGTTTTTTGCTTTATTCATCCTCCCTTAGATTTGTTGAAAATTAATGTCTTTTGAAGAGTTCTGGAAAATTCTCAGCCACTATCACTTATAATAAAATCCCTTCCCCATGCCTGACTCAAACTTTTCATTTGTCTTCTTGTTTCCCCATATTTTCTAACTTTTCAAATTTATAACCATGATAATTCCATTGCATCCATCTTCATTATTTCTCTCTAATTATATCTATTTTTCAGGTTACTCCATCCATTGATGTTTGAGTTTCAATTATTATCTTTTTCATTTTTAGAAGTTATATTTGTTTGGTTCTTTTACAAGTCTACTTGCTCCCTGCTCAAATTTTCAAGCTTCTTGTTTACATTTTTAAACATATTTTTCAAACTTATCTTACTTTTGTTGTTCAATATAGCCAGTCACGGAAGCTCTTGCTGATCTATTTCTACTACCTGAAGTTTTTTCCCTGCTGGTTCTCTCAATCATAATATTTGTTTCCTTGTGTGTTTTGCGATTATCGCTTATAAGCTGCTCATTTTCCTTGGACATCTATCTGTGGGAATTCTGAGAGGCAGCAGGATTCCTCCAGAATATATTTTTATTTATTCAATTGATCATGTGAGGTAGTATCAAACTGAGAACACTTTAAAGTTTCAGAGGTATTATAGATATTTCAGCCCACACATATGGCATGAATTTACAAATGCAATTGAGAGTATTTTGTGCCAGGCAAAAGTGATTGTCTGGGTTGAAACAGACTTTTCTTGCATCTCTTTGTGCATTCACCAAAACATGTGTATTCCTTTGGGATCCTTGCTTTATTTGAGAATCCCCTCTGAGGTACTCTACTTTGGCAAGACCTGGCTTAAACTCTTGTCTCCTATCCTCATACAATCTCCAAGGATAAAGCTCAAGGCTCTGGCATCTGGCAGAAATTGCCAGGGTAAAAGCAAGTTTTCGTATTTATTTACCTCCCAGGGTTCTTGGTTTCAGTTTGTTTGGAGCTCAGAGAATTTCTTATTTCCACGTCAGCTCACAGATGCATTTTAAAAGATTTTTAAAATATACCTTATCCAGCATTTCAGTTGTTTTGGAAGGGGAAATGTTCCAGCTATCTAATTTACTGTATTGCTAGAAACAGAAATGATCAAGCTGGTTTATTTTTAGCCAAAGCCCATTGCCGGATCACTCTGCACCTGTGAACCTGAACCAATTTGCATGAATGTGCCTTCTTTTTCTAGCTACAAAAGAATTTCCAAAGAGGAAAACCAATGGACTTCGATTTCCAAAGTGAAAAACAAATAGCATGCCAGTCTACCTGCCCCAGTGACTCCCAGAATGATGGCTCTAACCTGCAATGTGAAACCATCAAGTCAAATGTACTGATAAGAATAGCTGATGTTCGTCAGGGTGAGGCTTATTATCATTTGCCAAACACTAAGTATATTACACATATTACCACAAGTTTCACAGCAACCCTCTGAAGTAGTTATTGTTATTAGCTCCATTTTACAGATGAGCACACTGAAGAGCAATACGTTCAAGTAATTTGCCCAAAGAACATGGTAGAAGTGGGATGCAGCTGGGCTCCAGAGCACACAGTCTTAGCCTTGCTGTTCTGCTATCTCTGTCAGAGAAAAAGCAACTGGTGAAAATCTGGCTGCCTGAAAAATATAGCCCATGTTGGATTGTCCAGGGAAAATTATTCCTGTAGCATCACAGCTCTTAACCCGAGCAGCCTGTCAGAAACACCCGGGGAGCATACTCAAAATATATTCTGCACCTTCCATGCAGAGATTCTAATTTAGTTGGTGTGAGGTCGGGTCCCCACGTCTTTACTTTGTCAAGTCCCCCAAGTATTCTGATGAACCACCTTCGTTAAAGTCACCCCTCTATAAGTTACCCAGGCCTACTGTCCTGGAGAGCTGACTCTCTCCCTTTGTTTATGTTAGATCAGTTTGTCAGGGTCCAACTTCCCAGAAAAATGAATGTGAGGCAAGAAAGACAGTTGTCATCCAATTTGTCACATCTGAATATCCTCAAGCAATCCACCTCCCTAAACCCTACCCTCAGTTTCTTCCCATGTAAAATGAGAAAGTTTTAGTGCTAATAGTCAAGTCTTGAGCGTTTCTAAGTGGTTATTGAATAAACCCAATGTCTTTTGAATTAGCACTCTGTATCCGCAGGCCAGCCTGGGAGGAGGGCAGCTCTGGCTTAAATTAGCTATGAGGATCGTTATGGATTTCATACATCTGAAATGTATGCGTGAATATTTGGGAGTGAGAGTCACCATAGGATGCTGCCACCTAAGTGATCCTGAATGGTTTCCAACACAGAGGACCATCGCTGAAAGCTCCGAGCTCTCTCTTTCCTAGTTCAAGTGTTTTAAGAAAAGCAACAAGTGCATTTTAACTGGGGACATTTTAACTAAGGGACAAAGTCCTAAAAAAAGGAGAGGCCCAGATTGAGGATGCCACCCACCTCCACGCACACGCACACACACACACACACACACACACACGCCCTTCTTCCAAGGGTGCTGAAGCCATCTGGACAGAAAGAAACTGCCTTTAAGAAATTTGGCTTTGTTGAGCCTGCATAGAAGAAATTCCAACACAAATGTTCCTCCGCGACAGAGCACCTGACTGCTCTGGACCCATGTGGTGACAACTCTCCCTCCCTGGTGGGTTCTGGCTCCAGGTTTGCATCATGGACTTGTTCCTTCCATTCAGCTCCCCTGGCCTGAGCCCTCCCAGCGGCACTGGACCTCTCTGGAGGGGAACCCCCACAGCTCCCCACAGGGCTCAGCCTGGAAGGCTTTGTGGGTCTGTTCTGTTCCTTCACATACCCTCAACCCTCAGGGGTCAGGGCAGAACTTTCTCCACAAGCAGTCAGGTGCTGGAAGAATAGGCTGAGTTTTCTGAGGCCCCCTGAGTGGCCGTATGTCCTGACTCATAACTGAATCTCATCCACTTGGCAACTCCTCGAGGGGTGACTGCCAAACCTGCCCCGGCCTGTCTCTGGGTCACCAGCTAAGCCTGGCTCCCTCTTGGTGGCTGCCTCTGTGACAGGGTATAAGGTCCTGAGAATAGTTGTGGGGTCTTTATTCTGTTTCCCTCACAGTAGTGGTTTTTAAACCTCAGAGCTTGCTTAGAAAGGCCTCTGGGAACTCTCTGGGGAAGAGTGCAGGGGACTGGCGACAAGAGGACCTGGTTCTATGTCAAATGAGCTTGTGTGCTCAGCGCATTACTTGGCACCCAGCAAGGGTCCCGCACACCTCAGCTGTCGCTTCAGGATGCTGGCGAGGTGGCAGGTCTTCCAGACACTGTGGGGAGAACTTTACATATATTCTCCCTGAAAGCCTACTGAAGTTCCTGCAGGATAGGTATCATATTATCACCATTTTATAGATGAAGGAACAGGAACTTAGAGAGGTTAAGGGACTTGTCCAATGCCGTGCAGCCACTGGCAGAACCTGCTTTCCAATAGCAATGAATTTGACTCCAAAACCCAGATTCTTTCCATTGTTCCAGGCTGTCTCATTTTCCCCTAGAAAATATAGCACAAGCCTCCCAATGCATTTGCGTCTTAAAATGACTGATAAAATAACATTTTTTAAAAAAAATTAACAAGTGCTATGAGGAAAAAAGCTGAAATGCCAGTCATTACAATCAATGTGGGCATTGCAATTGAGCGTAAAACTACGCTCTGGCCACCTGAAAGCCCAAAGAGGAAAAAAATAAAAATAAAATAAAATAAAAATTTGTCTTCCTGGCCCTCCTCCTCTGGTGGCTCCTCTTCCTATCACCTCTATTCCTCAGCAGGATTCTGGAGCTTGATATTTGATCCCCAGGGTAGCATCCCATGCCCTGGCCCCTTCTTTCTTGCCCCAGCCTGCCGGCCTGCCATCGGGGATCATTTCTGCCCACATTCTGTGCATGCATAGCAATCAGAGAATAAGCCATGTACAACAAAGGGCTGAGCAGGCAGCGCAGGCAGTTGCAGGCCAGGGCAGAGCATAACGAAGGGCAGAGGGTGAGGTTTGCACAGGAAGAGCAGTAAGCTTGCTCCAGTGGAAGAGGCGTCTCCCATAGGTGGCAGGGCTGTAAGAGAGAGTTCAGAACTGGAGCGTCTTCAGGGACCCTGCTTATTGCATCACATGGTCCTTGGTATACCATGGGTTAGCTGCTCATTCTCTTCCCAAGTCAGTGCCAGGTCAAGCAAGCTTTACCAAACAATCCTGGAAGAACAGCACTGTTTTCCCCGGACACTGTGTCCCCTTCCTTCTGCACTGGTGTAGGTAGGGCAAAGGCAGCTGATTCAATCCTCGACCCCAGGCGGAGTAGGTCAACCTGTGGTTCCCACTTGCTGGGGGTTGTGCAGATATTTCAGGGGTCTAAGAATCCGTATGTACACCAAACAGCTCCTGTAGACTGAATATGTCTGCCATTATTATGAGCCACCATTTCACAAATGAGTGTGGACACTATTAGGCCAAGAGTTCCAGCTAGAAGAGAGTGTTGAACACAGTAGGCCCCATGACAGATATTCCACCCTTGATTGCACACCTGCAACATACCCTTCTTTCTTCACAGCTCCAGCTCAATATATCCTGATCATTACACACATAGCTACACACAACTCACCTGCTCCCAGCAAGGAAGTGACCAAAGACATAAGTTCTGCAGGTGCCGTGTGCAGAGGCCAAATCACGTGGCCCCTTTTCAGCATGAAGCTCATGATCTTCTGATGATACACACTCTTTCAGTGTTCCCTTTCCCACCCTTTGTAAGGGTCATCCTCATCATTCTATGAACTTGGGCCAAGTGGTAAATGTATAATATACACCCCCAAAACACCTGACAAGGTAAATGAACTTTCTTAAGCTAGCAATAACTAAAATAGTATCTGTTTTGCTTTTCAAAAACTAAGAGAGGGAATGAGGTGTAATTACCCAATTTTCAGATACTTTAGCAGAGAGGGGAAAATATACCTGAGAGAGAGGGACCATGCCCTTACTTCTACACCTGGTCCTGCGGCTGCAGCTACCAATTGTAACTCCCTTCTTTACCTTTTCCAGGTTCCCTTTGCTTTTTGCCCAGTGGGGTAACTCTAACTTTGCTATCAGGAAATCTTCTGGCTGCAAATAATAGAAAATCCAACAGTGACGAGATCCAACTGCAAATACTGGAAAAGCCAACAGTGGCTTAAATAAATAAAGATTTATTTTTCTCATACAGCCTGACATAGAAAGCAATTTCTGGCATTGGTGTAGCAGGATTGGCAGGTCTCTGGGTCACATCTTCATTCTGCTCTTGCCCTTTGCTTCATGATCACGAGTTGGCCACCACGGGCATCACAGCCACGTTCAAGGAGGGGAGCCTGGACAGAATTATTGACACCAGCCAGCTATATCTGGACTTTTGACCAGCGAAAACAAAGCTTTCCTAGGCACTCCCAGCACCCTTCCCCTCTGTCTTTCCAGCCAAAACTGGATCACACCACCACTTCTGGCTATGAAATCAAATGTATGGCAAAGAGAGAGGGGAATGTCATATTAGCTTAAACCAAATCTGATTCTTTAGCTGGGTCATGGCAGATAACCTTCCCCCAAATAAAATGAGCAAGAAAGAGTAGGGGGATGGCTAGGGAGAGGGTGCACCTGCCTACAGGGTCACAATTTTCTGCTAACTTTTAGAGTCTCCTGCACCCTATTTTATAGTAGCACCTTTCCTTGATAATCAACATCAAGTTCCTCTGCTACTATCTTATATCTCCAGCATTTATTAAATTGCCAGTGACAGTCCTAGTCCTAAAGGATTTTTATCATGTCCCTTAGCGGAAGTGTCTCTCCACTGGGTGGTAAAACTTGCAGACCAGCACAATCTGGCCGCAATGGTGAGATTGCATCAGTTGGTGTAAGCACAGGAGCATCCCCACCTCCACCCAGACATGCCTGGACCTTTCCTCCTGGCTGTGGGAGGAGACAGAGCCATATAAAAGAACTTAAAATTACTAATGCATTTGTGGTTGCTTTTTCTCATTATGTCTTTTCTCAACCAATTATTACCAAACCAAGAGTATATGCATGTCTGTGAAATGGTTTTGACTTTCAAAAGGGCTCCTCACACTTGAAGGATCTTGGACTCCCACCGGTGCAGTGGGAAGATCTCTGGGAGTTAGGAGACTTCCATGCTAAGCCTGGCTCTGCGGCTAGCTAACCAGCTACGTGACCTGGGAGAAACCATCTCCCCTCGGTGGACCTCCGTTTTGTACTCTATGAGATTGGCAGATTGGACCAGATAGTTGTGAAGATCCCGTCCAGTTTTACATTTTCTACTAATTTAGTAGGATCTTGCAATTCTAAAATGCTGTGATCCTATTACTCTCAGGGTTGAACCTTGTTTTTCTTAGTTTGCCTTCATTTCAGACACCAAAAATGGACATCTTCTCATTTCCCCTAAAGGGAATGGGCTTTTTCTCTAGATCAGTTATCCTGGATGTTGCAGTAGTATGTAAGAAGACTCCCAGTGGTCAATGGTCATACTGTATTAATCACAACTTCCATCTTCAAAAATAAGAAAAAAGGAAAAAAGGAAGGAACTCCATTCAAAAAGTCTTAAATTCCCCCAAAGTAAAATAAAGCAAATTGAAACTGTCTGGATATTATCGGGGCCTTTCACCCTCTAGACTAATTGGCAATGCATCAAGAGTATCGCAAGTTTCTAACAGAATTCATTAATGTCAAAGTTCATTTATTCACACATGGTGCAAAAACGATGGTGTACCATGGCAAAATAAATCTTAATTTAAAAAATAAATGTTAAGACTGTTTGAAGATTTTTTAAAAATTAATTGTTTGGTTTTTCATGCCTCTCTTTCTTGCCCATAAATGATTACCTGATGGGCTACAGAGAACTCTGAGCTGGGAACCAGTTGTCAAAACTGTTGGCTACACTCATTTTGTAACCTTAACCAACTCCTTTTGCATTGGTTAGCTTTAAAAGAGAGATGATAATAATTAACACTCAGGGTTTTGGTGAGAGTAAAATCACACCAGAAGCAACATGATAATATATGCCAAAGTTTTTATAAACTATAAAATAAAATTAAAATTAAAATCTCATGGTCTAAAATGGAAATGATGAAAAAAAGAATCATTTGTTAAATATATAATTTGTGATTAATAATTTTGTTTGAAGTTCAAAAGATCCTGTATATCTGAGAACTTTTAAAATATGTTTGCCAAAATCCAAAGCAGCTGAATATGTATAGATACACACACACATAAGTACTCTCCTTTGGTAGGATTTTAGAAATTTTTTTTCATTTCTTTGGAAAAATAAATTATTTTTCCATCTTAATGGTGGTTATTGTTTTGTAAGTATATATACATATGCCAAAACTCATCAAATTGTACACTTCAAATAGGTGGAGTTTATTATATATCAATTATACCTTAATAAAGCTAGAAACATATTAACTCTAAAATGTCACTTAATATTGAGGATTATATCTTGGTTAATCCAGTCTTCTGGCTTCCTTCTCCTGAATTTTCCTTTGTTAAAGTAGCCGAGTATTTATACAATTGGTGGTATTTTAGAATGATAGGGTTTAGGACGGGCTACCCCAAAATATGGCACCTTGGCATATTGACTATTTTAAGCTGAAAGAATTTGTGAAACAGCCTATATAGGAAGGACACTGGGACCTTCTCCTGAAGCAGGTCAGAAGACTGTCACGTGAGCGGTCCCCTTCTTATACCCAGAAGAAAGGAGCACCCTTATCTTTGAACACAAAGGGACACAGAGAGGAACAGACACAAACCGGCCTGGCTAAGTTTCTCCCAATTCATTACACCTAAGCTCATACCTCTTTGTCTGTCATGTTTCTCCACAACTTTCTACTCTTCAAACCAAGCATAAAAACACTCGGGTTTGACTACTTCCTCGGGTCTTTCTTTCCTTATGAAGTCTCCCACGTCATGTAAAACTTAACATTAAATAAATTGGTACACTTTTCTGTTATCAATCTGTCTTTTGTTACAGGGGCCCCAGCCAATGAACCCAAGATGGGTAGAACAAAAAGATATTTTTCCTCCCCTATAAAAACAAGAGACAAAGGATAGATAATAAGGAATCTCAGAAAGAAAAGAGAAGGGAAATAATCAGTGGGCACCTGCTATATGTCAGACATTGCACATAGTCATTTGATTTTCCCAAAAAGCTGAGGAGCTGGGTATCCTTGTCCACTTTTTACTGAGAAGGAAACCAAGAGACAATATAATGTCATAAAGTAAGGTTCTTGACTTGTATGCACAGTGGGGTCACTGGGGGAGCTTCAATGCCACTGAGTCCCACGCCAGAGATGGTGGCCTGGACTTCGGCATTTTTAAAAGATCCTCCAGGGATTCTATTGTGGGAGCAATCTGGGAACCACTGTCCAAGACTACTTGGTGGAGATGTTCATTGCACCAGTTCTTTTCTACTCTCTGGGCAGATATTCTGCTGGGATACTTCCATGGGACCATACAAGTTGTATAGATTTTGAACTAGCTTCATATCAGTTGGTAAACAGCTGCTGTCTCAAGCCTCTCTCCCCTCCCCACCCCCCATAACTTCACTTCCTTGCCCGGCTCCCCAGCCCCTCCCCCAAGACACCTCAACCCAACAACTAAAGAGTTGGAAGCCTCTGATGGGCTCTGCCTGTGCTAGAAAAGTTGTTACCTACCTTAAAGATCACCTCTGGCAGTTTTAATGCTCATTTCCTTTTTATAATGCTTCAGTGCACATGGATAGAGTCCAAAATAAAATTCTGGGCAAACAGCATTGTGAGCATCAGTTTACAAAGCTGAAGACCCCACCCCACCTGCCTATCGCGCTGATACTAACTGGTAATGCCAACAGCAAACTGGGAACTCGGCTCTGCTTTTGCAAGAGACAGCTCAGAACTTTGAGGTCAAAACATGTTTTGCTCCCAAATGTTCCAAGCACACAGTCAGGTGGACTCTGTGAGTTATCTGAACAACAAGAGACGCTAAGTAAACAAAAGGGGGGAAAAAAGACAGAAAAAAATTTCAGGAAATGATCTCACACTTCCCAGGTAACTCCATCTTCCTGTGATACAAAGAAAGAGCAGGCCCAACCAGTCAGAAGTTTGAGCAAGACATTCCTGTCCTCTCTGGGGCAAAGAGCAGGGCTTGCAGCCTTCCGTCATTAGCCAGAGCAAACCAAACCGCATTACGCAGGATAACGAAGCAACATGCAAAGACAAGCTGGGAGCACGTGGCCTCTGCAAATCCGGTCAGAGACAGCAAAGACAGAAAACGGAAACAATACGCTCCACTATTAGCTCGTTCCCTTTCATAATTATTTGCAGAAAATATGAGCAAAGATAAAGATCTTTATCATCTCATCTCTCTCTCTCTGCATTCCCAACTTTATTGTCTTCAGAAAGTAGGATTTTCTTTATTCATTTAGCAAACATCAACTGAGCAGATACTATTTGCCAGGAACTCTGCTAGGAGCTAGGGTGGAATTCAAGCCCGAGTGAGACATGATGTTGGTCCTCAGGAGCCCACAGATCAGGAACAGACATGCAGACAAATAATTATAATTCATGCTGGGGTGAGCTGTAACAGACTCTGTGCAAGGTGCACGGGAACTCGGAGCAAGGAATAATTAGTTTGGCTGCTGGGTTAGGAAAGACGTCATGGAAAGGCAGTATCTGAAATAACACTACAGATGGATGGGTCCACATGATCCCTGTGGTTTATTCCAACTCTGTCTTCAGATTCTATAAAAGAGGAGAGAGTACAATGGAGACACACACTGAGAGCAGCCCTGGACAGAGCATGCATATTCCTTAAAGGCTCAGGCCAAGGGTCAGAGCCTCTCGTTATACATCACTGAGCACCCAAGAAAGTGGTCTGTTAATATCTGCTGGGTCTTGAAAGTTATCAGACCAAGGTATGACTCAGAGATGATGTCGCAAAATTAAAGAATCAGCCTTCAGTGAGAAAACAGTGGATCCTCTTATTATGAATTGTGCATTTCCCAGAAGCCTCTTGTTCCCAAAAATTTCCTTGGAAAAATTCCAAAATACACTAATGAACTCTTTAAAATGGCACAGGTTTTGATCATTTTGGCTGTGGAATTCCAGTAAGGAAAATTGGGCATTCCAGTAAGGAAAAGTCCTATTAAAGATTTGGTTGGGGTTTCATTTTTTCATGACCTCTCCCACTGTTTCTTTTTATGGGTATGCTGGGAGTGATGATTTAAGAAAGAAATGAAAGAAAGAGAGAAAGAAAGAGAGATAAAAAGAGAGAAAGAGGAAGGCAGAAAGAGGAAAGAAAGAAAGAAAGAAAGAAAGAAAGAAAGAAAGAAAGAAAGAAAGAAAGAAAGAAGAAAGAAAGAAGAAGGAAAGAAAGAAAGAAAGAAAGAAGGAAGGAAGGAAGGAAGGAAGGAAGGAAGGAAGGAAGGAAGGAAGGAAGGAAGGAAGGAAAAAGAAAATTGGGGTAGGAGAGGAGGGCATTAAGAATGTCTCACCTTAGTTTGGTTGATTTTCTGATTCCTCAGTTGTATAACCTACTGGTTCCTGTTCTTTCCCCATTGCCTCAATTCCCCCATTTGGCTAACAGGTACAATCATCTTTGCCCAGTGGAGTGAGGTTGGCATGGTGAGATGAGACATAAGAAGCCTCAACAGGCCGGGTGTGGTGGCTCCTGCTTTTAATGCTAGCACTCTGGGAGGCTGAGGCAGGAGGATGGCTTGAGCTCAGGCGTTCGAGACCAGCCTGAGAAAGAGCAAGAGCCTGTCTCTACTAAAAATAGAAAAATAAGCTGGGCGTGGTGGTTTGCGCCTGTACTCCTAGGTACTCACGAGGCTGAGGCAGGATCGCTTGAGCTCAGGGATTTGAGGTTGCAGTGAGCTATGATGATGCCACTGCACTCTGTCCAGGGTGACATGCGGAGACTCTATCTCAAAAAAAAAAAATCCTCAACAAAAGAGGATTGGAGCACTTTGCTATTTTCACTTTTATCTGTAGCGTCGCATGTTATCGTGACTAGCTCCTCTCTGTTGGAACTAACTGCCTGGGTCCCACTGGCCAGGAACACCGTCCACCGAAAGGAGAAGTCTCGATACTAAGTGACAATACTTTGGGAGTCCTGTTTCTGGCATTGGTGCTCCACAGCGGTGCAGCTTGACCACGCACTCTGGGTTCCTCAGCAGTCCCCACCCTCATCTGCCTCCGACGTTGGAGGGTGTGGGAATCTTCCAGCCATGGGAGGGACAACAGGCAGGAAGAGGGATTCTGGAAGAAGCTAGAGATGCAGAGGTGGCTGAGGCTGTTAGATAATGTATTATGGAAGGCCATTTCTCGGACTGAGCTGCTGCACTGGGCCCCAGCAGACCGGCACGGACCCAGATGCAGTCAGTCTCGCCACACGCCACGTAATCAAACTGAAACTTGACGCAAGCAAATAGATCCCCACACCGACCAGTTTTTTCCTGAAGACAGGAGGTTGCAGTCTGCCTGAGTCAGCGTAATAAGTCCCCTCTGCTTTACCGCTCACAAAAAGTAACTTGAAGTAAACTGGTGTTAATTTTTTCCTAGTGTTCTGTTTGCTTGTCGCCACCTTATAAACCCACTGTCCCGCCGTTGCCCGGCGGGAGCTCTCATTCTGCTTTGCAGAATGTAGGACACCCCATTCGTGAAGCATGAATAAAAGCCAATTAGATCTATAACTAAATTTGTTGTAATTTTGCCTTTTGACAAGGCCAAGGTCTTAGCTCATCTCTCTCTGGGAGGGTTTGCGGGGGCGGCCGAGCCACTGCTGTGTGCAGGGAGGGGAGACGGAGCTCCAACCGGCTGCGCTCTCCAGTGAGGGCCAGCCACGCGCTTGGCAAAATCGCAACTTCTCCCATCCTTCCCCTTCTCCGTAAAGTCCCAGGGCCCGGCTGGATCTTCACCCAGTGCAGGAGGGCTGGTCAGTTGGGGTTGTTGGTTGGATTGAGTTCAATGGCTGCATCCCAGCATTCTCTGTCTTCCAGGCGCTGGGACCCAGGCAAACAGGGGCCAGTAATTCAGGCCACAGCTGTTCTCTCTGAAAGGTCAGCCAGGAGCACCTCACCTCCTCACCGCCCCCCCTGGTGCTGGAGCTGGGAAGGGGAAGGGGGCTGGACTGGAATCTGACAGCCCCAGGCCCTGCCACCGCATCCCCCCTCCTCCCCTGCCCTTCCCTCTGCCATCCCCCAGGCAGTAGAAGACATAATCAGCAACTTTCATTTTTTTAAAAAATAAAAAGGCACTTTAGGGCTTTTATGGAGGAGGCTGAGGCCCATTAAGACACAAATTAAATCTTTGTGGGAACAGCCAGAGTGCTGTTCCCTGTGTGAGGAAGGCCCCATACTGGCACGGCTGCCCCAGCCCCAGGCTTCTGCTGGCCTTGGGCCCGCCTCCCTCTTCTCTCCCCCCTGGATTAAAGTGCATCTTAGCCTCTAGAGGGGAAATTAATCAGGTTTTGCATTAAGTAGGTTACAGGGCAGGTCAGGAGTGGAGCAGGGGGAGAGAAAGAAGCAGGCAGGTGAGAAGCCCAGGAGTGAGGGGAGGGTGGAGGGAAGGAGTGGGGGCCTCTGGCACACTGTTCTATTTAACCCTCTCACCAAGTGTGGGGGAGAGTTACCACTGCTATCTCCCATTTTACAGATAGGGAAAACCGAGGTTCGACCAAGCGACATGACATGACCAAGGTCATGTTGCTGCTAATGTCAGCTGGGGGCTGAGTTTCCTTTTAGAGTAGAGGGGAGGTGGAAAAAGAGGGAGATACACACACATTGTTCCCTTTTTCCATCCCCTCCCTCCACCCTCAACTCACCTCCACTCCGACCCCCACCCCAGAACATTTTTTTTTTTTTTTTTTATACAGATTCGAAATCGGTTTCCCCGGCGAGAGTGAGTTCCGTGGCCGCAGCATAACACAAACCAACCACAAAAACCAGGGCACAAACAAAACATAAGCCGCACCCACCCCACTACCGGGGACTACA
>CAUYRT010043596.1:0-34140 GCA_963574885.1 Lepilemur ruficaudatus | reverse complement strand
CTAGCTCACAGCAACCTCAAACTCCTGGGCTCCAGCGATCCTTCTGCCTCAGCCTCCCGAGTAGCTGGGACTACAGGCATGCGCCACCATGCCCGGCTAATTTTTTCTATATATTTTTAGTTGGCCAATTAATTTCTTTCTATTTTATAGTAGAGACAAGGTCTTGCTCTTGCTCAGGCTGGTTTCGAACTCCTGACCTTGAGCAATCCGCCCGCCTCGGCCTCCCAGAGTGCTAGGGTTACAGGCGTGAGCCACCGCGCCCGGCCACCCAGATAGTTTTATATTAGAAAAAGTATGGCTCTTTGGGGAAGAATAAGGGCTTTTTCATGTCACTGTTCTACCTACCATCCCTGGACCCAACACCCAGAACATAGTCGATACGTCCTTATTGTTTGGTCCATGTTTTGGGTACTTCCTGTGCCCCTCTTTAAAATCCTCCCAACCCTACCTCTACCTCCAGTCACTGCTGAGAAACCGATTCCACCTGTTTGATCGTCTCTGTGTGGGTGCAATGAGACCAGGTGTCTCACCCTGGGTCTGCACTGGGTCCCTCTCCCTTCCTGCTGGGAGGCATCACTAACACTGTAGCTTGGGGCAGCCCCTCGATTCTACTCTGTGCTCAGCATGCATGACCTGGAAATACAAGTGAATTCTCCTTGACCAATGGGACCTGGAGCAAATGGATGAATGTCTTTCTCTTTGGTGCTTTTGGTATACAGGTCTCTGTCATATAAAGCTCTTCAAAAAGCCCAAGCAGAATAAACCACCCGTTGAGCACAGTGACAGCCAGTCAACAACGCATGCTGCATTAGCTTTCCCTCCATTCCTGGTCATCCCCTATCCTGTACTCCTGCTCCCTGGGACCACATCCCCAGATAACCTTAAAATGCAAGCCTTTGTCTCAGGCACTGATTTCCGGGGAACTCAAGGTTAGACTATTAAGTATTTTCTCATTTTATTCTGCCTTTAAAAATCCTTCTAATGAGCCAAAAGTTGCAGTTGTATTCAGTGACAAATCTAAAAGTTCAACAAAAGTCCCAAAATGTCTTTTTTCAAGATGCAGCCACTTAAAATTAGCTGGTAAAGAATTAAAACTGACCCCAGAGATAAACCTGCACTTGCTCTTCTGAAATAGACCAAAGGTTCTTTCAAGCTATTTCCAAATCTAATTGCTCAAGTTTTCTGATTTCAGATCTGCCCAGCAGCAAGGCTGCCTGTGTCAATTGCTGGGGGAGGTTTCGTTTATTTGGTTTTTTGGGGTTTTTTTGTTTTTTTTGTCTTTTCTTGTTGTTTTGTCTGAAACACAGAGAAGTCAGCTCAGTGACACCATTCATCGTGGCCACAGAAGCCGGTATGAATAAAGTCACCCCCACTACTAATAAGAGGACCAAACTCAGCTGGATATCAACGTTCACCTCCTATAGGCAGGTCCATGTTAATGGGGCCAGAGAGAAGGCATCTCGGAGCTCTCTGCTGCCCCTCCATGGAGGCTCACAGCCTGGCTAGGTGGCGATGGCCACTGGGCAGGGTGGAGGAGTGTTGTTTTCACTCTGTCACTCACACCTCCCCTACTTAATTCAAGAGTCAACCCCTGCATGTCCCTGGTACCCTAAATCTACTTACCACATCTAAGGAGGATTCACCATGTCACATACAGCTTTTTCAAGACATGGTTAGACTTGTGGACCTGAATGTGGTTGGCACTATTTGTGAATCCTTGGAATCTGGGATATATACCCAGAAGTGGAATTGCTGAATTATATGGTATTTCTACTTTTAATTACTGAGGAGCCTCTATTCTGTTTTCCTAACTGGACTCACCATTTTACATTCCCACCAGCAATGGACAAGATTTCAATTTCTAGACATTCTCCCCAATATTTTTTATTTTATATTTTTTGATAGTAGCCATCATAACGGGTGTGTGATAATATCTCACTGTGATTTTGATTTCCATTTTTCTAATGATTAATGATGTTGAGCACCTTTCATTACTCTTTTTGGACATTTATATGCCTTCTTTATAGAAATGTCTATTCAAGTTCTTTGCCCACTTTTAAGTCAGGCTATTTTTTTTTCCTAATTTTTTTTTTGTATATATATTTTTTTTTAGTTGGCCAATTGATTTCTTTCTATTTATAGTAGAGACGAGGTCTCGCTCTTGCTCAGGCTGGTTTCGCACTCCTGACCTTGAGTGATCCGCCCGCCTCGGCCTCCCAGAGTGCTAGGATTACAGGTGCAAGCCAGCGCGCCCGGCCAAGGCTATTTTTGTTGTTGTTGAGTTGTAGTAGTTCTTTATATATTTTGGATATTAACCCCTCATCACATATAGAATCAGCAAATATCTTCTCCCATTCTGTAGGTTGCCTTTTGACTCCATTGATTGTAATCTTTGCTGCACAGAGTGGTTCATTTTGATGAAGTCCAATTTATCTATTTTTTTCCTTTGTTGCTGTGCTTTTGGTGCTAATATCCAAGAAACAGTTTCTCAATCCAATGTCACAATGATCTTGAAAAGTTTGTTTGAAAACATCTCAATTGATCTTTGCCCTTATTCTTCACATTTACTCTTGGTTGAGTAAAAGGTTCTAGGTTAAAAATGGATCAAAGATCTAAACATAAGAACTAAAACTATAAAACTCCCAGAGTAAAACATAGGAGAAAATCTTTCTATCAAAGGCAGCACAAAGTAGCAAAAGACAGGCAGCCTGAAACATCTGCATTCCTGGGCTGGTTTGCCTGTGGTCAGCTGGGCACCACCATCACTCCCTTCCAAGGATGGGAGTACATTTTCCAGAATCCATTTTGCTGTATGGTTTCAGGTAAGAGTTTGTCAATGAAATGAACATAAATGATTTGTGCATATCTCACACTCACAGCTCATGGAGTTCTGACCTATACAGCAACCTCTTGCTCAAAATTTTTGGAACCTAATATACACTAAGAAGGAATGGAGGGCATTATATATGAATGCCACCATCTTGGGTTACTCAAAAATATTTCTTACAGTCAAAAATTCCCCCTGTGGCTTGTTTCTTTCACTTGGGATGAGTTTCCTAATTTGAGGGGCTCCCACCAGAGCTTTTGACCCTTTTCCTGGTTCAGGAGTCTCCATGTGTCCTGGAATCTCACCATCAGTCCCAGGGGCCTGTTCACCACTTCCTCCAGGAAACATCCAGATCTACGTGGCAATATAATTTCTAATTCTAGCTCAGAATCCCTGAAGTATGCAACTTAGAGCACACAATTTATAAGACATGATCCTGTCCTTGAGGAATTTCAGCCCTAGATAAATGTTTGAGGTGATGGGTACTCCAATTACCCTGATTTGATAATTACACATTGTAAACAGGTATTAAAATTTTACATGTACCCTCAAAATATGCACAACTATTATATAACAATTTTTTAAAAGAGAGAAGAAAGAATTTAAGCTTTTAAAAATTTGAACAGTGAAACATGTGACATCACCAGGTAAGGTGGGATTCACTGTCAGAGTCATTGTAAAAGTAGCCAGGGCTTTGACAGTTTAGAGGACGGAGGATGAGTCTGGACTGGGGTCACTGTGCTGGTCTCTGGGAGAAAGAAGAGCTACTCCAGGCCCTCTCTCCAGTGCCTTGCATTAATATCTGGGGCTGCTCCCACAGAAGTTCCTCAGTAAGTATTTCCTATAGGCACTGAATGTCTCCGGTGCTCCCTGGAAAATTCGGTAGCTCAGTGATTGTAAATTCACTAGAATTTGCCTTCATCTGCCAGCAATAACAGAAATAACACTAGTTTTGTAGAGGCTGAAGAGTTGATCGGTCTAGGGCAAAGTCGTCAGAGATCCAGGCTCCTGCCAACTTTCTTCTCCCCAGTCTTTTGTACATGGCATCCATTCTCAAAGTTATCTTGTGGTCTGAAATGGCTGCTAGAGCTCTAGACATCACATCTGTATTCCAGGGAAGAACCAAAAGGAAAAGGAGTGAAGGGCACAAAAGGTACCTACCATCCACTCATTTGCTTCTTAAGGGGATTTCTTACAAGTCCCACCTGACAGCCTCTGCATGTTTCTCGTTGGCCACTCCTCGCTGCAGGACGCTGGGAAATATGGCGGTGATGCAGCTAGGCACATTGGCACCCCAAAGAGAACCAAAGTTTTGTTACTAAAGAAGAAGGAGGAAATGGTTATTTGACAGGCAGCCCGGAGGCCCTGCCGCAGCGGTTAAGAGCCTGGGCTCCGGAGGCAACCTTGGGCTCCGGACTTGACTCTGCCCCCCGCAGCCAGGTGATTTTGGACACGTCACCTAGCCTCCCAGAGTCCAGCCGATGCCCAGTGAGACAGGAAGACTAGGCTTCTGAGGAGGGGCAGTGAGGATCAGACGAGGGGAGCATGCAGGGCGACCCACGGAGCGTCAGCCTCGCAGTTAAGGCCACAGAAAGATCGCAGGACCTTTCACCGTCCGGTCTCCACGAGAACCCGAAATCGCTCCGCTTTTGTCCCGCGTCTGCCTTCGCGCGTGCTCTGCTGAGTCTCCCTCTTCCGTCCTTTACCCTCCTCGCCAGCTAATCCCACCACCTCCCGGTCACTTTGGGGTCTGAAACAATACGGCCTGGCTCAGTCCCACTCAGACCAGTTTAGACCCGTCACCCGGGCCCGGTGCAAGGCCCCTCCCTGAGGCTGAGCCGCCCGAGGCCCCCCCCCCCCGCCGCCGTGCACGCACGGGGCTCGGACACGCACGCACGGGGTCTCCCGTGAGCACTTTCCCTCTACACACATGAGGTGCACCAGCTGGGGGGCGACACCCACGGAGCAGCCCTCAGCGACATAAAGGCACTGGAGGGGAAATCCCAGTTCTGACCCCTGGTGGCAACTCTAGGGTCACCGCCCAAGCCGCACGGCTGGCCTGATAAACACGGCTCCTTTCCCTGGCTTCCTTCCCTTCGCCGATTCCCGCTTCCTTCCCAGCGCTTCTTGGAGCCACCTCTCAACTGACTCCTCACGCCACAGTCCTCGCCTGGGCAGCCTCTGCAGGAACGCAGCCGAGACACCGCGCTCTCCTGCTGCTCAGGCTCCCCGGGGGTGGGAGAGGACAGGCCACTTCATGTCCTCCCCACGTCCTCTCTAGGCTCAGCTCCTCCTGTGCACAAACGGCAGAGAGGGCTGGGTCTGCTCCCCAGCCAAGGCTGCTGCCGTCGCCTCCTGCCCTCCCAGCCTCTCTGGGGCCATCTGAATGTTGGCTTCCTTCAGGGTTTCATGCGAGGGTTCAGGAGGCCACCGTATGTCCCCCTGGCATAGGTGAGGCCCTCCAGCTGACCTCTTCCAACCCCTTCTCAGACTTCCACCCTGGAGGTCTGCCAAGGTTCCCAACCCTGGCTGGCACTAGAAATTCTCTGTAGCATTTAGGGCCAGCCTGCTAGCCTGCCCAGAGGTGGAGAATGTGTGTGTGTGTGTGTGTGTGTGTGTGTGTGTGTACACATATTTATGTATGTAGATGATCTCTGGAATTTGTAATGGGAGGGGAACTGGGTGGTTGAGGAATAGGACTGCGAGATTCACATTAATCACAATAGCTAACACATGTACTTACTATAAACAAAGCACCATTCCAGGCACTGTGCATATAATACTTCCTTTTTTTTTTTTTTTTTTTTTGAGACAGGGTCTCACTCTGTTGCCCAGGCTGGAATGTAGTAGTGCAATCGTAGCTCATTCCAGCCTCCAACTCCTGGGCTCAAGAAATCCTCCGGCCTCAGCCTCCTAAGTAGCTGGGACTACAGATGCATGCCATCATTCCCAGCTAATATTTTTTAATTTTTTTTAGAGATAGGGTCTTGCTATGTTGCCCAGGCTGGCCTCAAACTCCTGGCCTCAAGTGATCCTCCTGTCTTGGCCTCCAAAAGTGCTGGGGGCATGAGCCACCATGCCCAGCAATAATTCATTTAACTTTCATACAACTCTATGTGGTAGATATTACTGTGCCTGTTTTACAGACAAGGAAGCTTTGTTTTAATTTCTTTACCTTTTGCTCGCATTATCTATTTAAAGAAATATTGAGAATGATGGATGGATGGACAGATAGATGGCTGGATAGGCAGACAGATTTAAGCTTCTTTAGGTGAACCTAATTCAAATCCCCAGTTCCAACCCTCTGCCTTGAGATTACCATTCCCACCTGAACAAAGTGCCAAGACCTTCCAGAAGACAGGGGGAGGGAACAGGAGGTAACAGAGTGCCTTGGACTCTTCCCACGTGCAATGAAAGCTCAACTCCAAGGAGCTCAGTGCTGATGAGACCCAGACTGGCTGCTCGATTAGCACATTATTGCCTCCACCTCGATAAATCACTGTTTTCCTGACACATGGCTCAGGGATGAGATCTGTGAGTCACTCTGTACAATCCTAAAGAGGAGATGGGGCCACCAAACAGGGCTTGGAGGTGTCAGATGAGCTCATGTACCTTTTCCTTAATGGGCCATGGGAGTAGGGTAGTAGCAGGGCCCTGGCTTTCACCGCAACTTGGTTTCCTAATAGGAATAAGAAAAGAAAATGAGAAGACACTTCTGCACCAAGGTGACTTCACTCCACTGCAGCTGAAAACAAATAAGATCAGGTCTGCAAACATCTTCAAGATCTTCACAGAGAGGGAAGCACCCTCCTGTTCACTATGAATTCTGAGCTTGCAGGCGGATGCAAACTCTTCCCCTTTTAAGCCAGCCTCCCTAAGAGCCGCCCGCAGAATCAAATGCGTGAGGTCAGCAGATCTCTCTCCTTGCTCAGAAATAACCATTTCTCACCAGAGTTTATGGGTAAAGTGAGGCTTCGTTTCCTTCAAGGACCACTAGGAATAGCTGCATGACCTTCAGGAGATCCTTGATGTTTCTGGGACCGTCTGTCCAGCTCCCTCTGTCCATCTGTCAGCCCACCTTCCTCTGCTGCACCCAGTCCTGGATGGGCTCTTCCACTGGGGTAGCAAGATGGGTGCCTGCAGCACCCAGTCTCCAGCCTAACCCTGAGCATCCCCAACGGGGAAAAGCCCTCTTCCCTTCCTGCTATTTTAATAAAAGTTCCTAGACATCTTCTCTTGGGCTGGCTTAGGTCGTGCCTTCTAACCTGAACCAATCCATAAATGGACTGAGAATATCTAACTAGAACTAATAAGCCAGTGATACCCAGCCCGAGAGCCTGGGGAATCAGGGGTCTGTCCCACCCACACCACAAGGGCCAAGGGGCATAGGAGAAGGGCCTCTGAAGGGAGTGCAGTGTGGATGCTGGGAAGGTTCCAGAAACAGATATGCAAAGCAGGACCTTCCTACTCTCTGGTTCTGTGGTTCAAAGTAAGACAATTGAGCTAGTGAATACGCAGGGCAGGCTGGCCCCAGGGGCTGCCATGAGCTATGTGTAAAAATCACAAAACAATAGAGCTAAAAGAAACGCTGGCAACCTCTTCATCCCACCCCTCACTTTCCTGTGTGGAAGCTGAGTCCCGCGAGCCATGCAGGGAGCAGGCGCAGGGAGCAGGTGCAGGGAGGAGGCACGGGGAGCAGGGAGCAGGCGCAGGATGGAGGCACAGGAAGGAAGCACAGGAAGCGGGGAGCAGGCACAGGGAAGAGGCGCAGGGAGGAGGCGCAGGGAGCCATGCAGGGAGGAGACACAGGGAGGAGGTGCAGGGAGCAGGCACAGGAAGCTGCACAGGGAGCAGGCACAAAGAACAGGCACAGGGAGGAGGCGCAGGGAGGAGGCACAGGGAGCAGGCGCAGGGAGGAGGTGCAGGGAGGAGGCACAGGGAGCAGGCGCAGGGAGGAGATGCAGGGAGCAGGCACAGGGAGGAGGCGCAGGGAGCAGGCGCAGGGAGCAGGCACAGGAAGGAGGCACAGGGAGCAGGTGCAGGGAGGAGGTGCAGGGAGGAGGTGCAGGGAGCAGGCACAGGGCCAGTCTGGACTCTGGTCTGGGGCACAAGAGCAGTGCAGTCAGAGCCCAGGGGCGGAGGCACGTTCCCTGCCCCTCTAACCTCCCTGGTCACAAATTCTTTTAAATTCTCTTAAAAATGTGAGAGAGTTGGTATCCTCGTTGTGATATTCTGCTACACTTTTAAAGACGCTGTCACTGGGAGAAACTGTGTGAAGGGTGTACAGGATCACTGTGTATTATTTTACACCTGCATGGAAATCTACAATCATCTCATTAAAAATGTCAACTAATGGACTGTGAAAATGGCATGAAATGGTGGCTCACAAACCACCCTCGCTCAAAAATGAAATGAGCCTCTCCCTAGACCAGATCCCGGTGGATCAGGAATGCTCAGCGGTTCGGGTAGCCATGTGGGTGAGCCGCAGGTCTATTGCATGCTGGACCTAGGGTGGGCGGGACAGATGTGGTTGGGAACTTAATCTCCACCTGACACAGGGACAGAGTGCCTCCTGTTAGGACAGGCTACGGAGCCAGCTCACGACATGAAACAAGGGGCTGCACTGGCCTCTCTCATCCACAATGGGCCGTAATTCCACACTCCCAGGCTGGCGCAGATAACCAAATGCTGACAGGTAACTGCAGAAGCAGCCACAGCCTGGAGTCACTGGCTCAGAGCAGAATCTGTGACATCCAGGCCAGACAAGAGTTCAAAGCAGCCGGTGTAAGAGCTGGTTCTGAATGCCCAACCCGGAGGGATGAACACAGGGGAAGGAAAACACACTCACACAATTCCCTTTCCTTCTGTCCCCTCCCATTTTTCCTCGGCCCCAGTTTCTTCTCTTCACCAAGTGGACGAAATTCAGCCGGTGCGAGACAGCCAGCATCTCTTCCCCAGAGGTTAAAGACAATGCGAGTGGTTTTGTCTCTGCCTCAGATACCTCTGTACCTCCTCCTTTGAGAATCTATTAGAAAAAGGTGTGTTAAAAGGCCCTTGGCATTTTCAAATGGCTATTTTTCTCCAGAAATTAATTGGTGCAGCCCTCCTGCCCCTGTGTGCTCAAAGGCTCCAGAATATATATGATGGGAAAGACGCACAGGGCTACTATCCTCCAAAGCCTCTGGGACGCCATGCCTCCTCAGGTGCTTCAGTCTCCAAGGATTTGCTCCATTTGTATTGCGTGTCCCAAACTCATTTGACCATAAGGCACCCCTCTGAAGAACCAAAGTAGGAGTTTTTGTCCTTATCTGAAAAAATGAGCAAGCACAAGAACAGAGCGGTCAAGAACTTCCCCTGAGATCACATAGCCAGAGTCGTTTACCCACCATGCCTTCCTGTATACCTCCAGGTCTCCTGTTGACATATTAAATATACAACCTTAGAGAGAAAGCTGCAACCCATTTTCCTAAAATTCCAGCTAAAGTCAAGAAAATCTCAACCTGTTAGCATGACATAATTAGAAGATACTTTGATTTCACACTACTTACCACAGCTCCAAGATTCAGATAAATTTTATGTTAAAAAAATTTTTCATGGACTATCAATTGAGAGTGACCTTGGACATAAGATCTAACTCCATTTCTCGGATAGGAAAACTGAGGTACAGAGAGAAGGGATTTGGTCTAGTCCGTGGCAGCGCCCAGGACTCACAATCATAGCATCCAGCATTTCCTGAGCCCTCCCCGACACCAGGCACTGAGCCAAGCAGTGGACACCCATCCCCAAATTTAACCTTCATGACAACCTTGTGCAGCAAATGCCTTTAATTGCATCCCCATCTTACAGGTGAGGATATAGAAGCCGAGAGGCCTCAGGTACCCAGCAAAGGCCACATAGTGGGTGAGTGGCAGTGTCTAGAATGGAGGTCAGCTTGGGCTAACTTCCAAGGCCACTCTCACGATGACACTATGCTCTCCTAACCCAGGAATCAAACGGCTCTGGGAAGTGTATGGCATGCGACAGATTTCCTTCTGTGCCCTGCCTCTGCCGCTTCCTACTCAGACAGCTTGTAGCTGCTCAACTACTCCGACATGGTGGATCTTTTAGAGTTTGGCTGAGTCCAGTTGCCGCAGTGCTGGCCAAGTTTCCTCCGAGCCCCGTGACGGCTTAAGATTTGTCCCACTTAACTTCCCATCTACATCTTCCGCTTGGCCTGCTTCCCTGAGTTTTTGCATTTGGAAGCTCTTTTAATTGTCTTTAAACAGAATCCCGTTCCAAGCTATCAAGCAACAAAAACAAAGGTGTTGGCTGTGGGAGGAAATAAAAGCATTCTTTTCATTTGCATGTCAGCCATGGAGAACAACATGAAAGTATTTTGCAAGCTTTCTTGAATTTGGGCTTCTATTTTGATTTTTTTAAAGTGCAAATCAGCATCCAAGCCCAAACCTTGGGGAGGCAGAGAAATTTAATTAGAATGTGGAATGTTTTACATAAATTTGTTTCTTCCTGCTATTTTCTTAAGGCTGACAGGATCACCCATCTGCTTAAAATATAATTGAGTGGGGAAGTGAGAAGGGAAAAAACGACCTCATCTGAAAACTTAATTTCAAAGCAGAGGCCTGGGAGAAGCTGCTGACTCTGACTTTGAGCAGGGGCTGTTTGTACGCCAGAAATGACCCCTGCATCAGTCAGAGGATTGTGCCACCAACTTCCAGCTGATAATCATGACAGATATTCACAAATATTCTGGTTTGGTCTTCCTCCTTTTGGGCACAGGGTAGAATTGCAATTGCAATTCTCTCTCCTCTTCAAAGTTATACAGGGTCATGTAACTTGCTCTGGCCAATAAAAGGTGAGCAGAGATGACGTGTGTCACTTCAAGAGCCAGCACATACCGTTCCCTTCCCTCTGCTACGGAGACCACGGAACCATCTGTTGAGGTGGCACTATGGACAAGCTGGCTCTCTGATCCCCAAGGACCAGAGCATCCCAGCCATCCCACCCAGAACATAGAAGAAGAGCGAGAAATACATTTTTGTTAAATTAAACCACTGAGATTGAGAGGGGAGGTGTTTGTTACCCAGCACGATCTAGCTCACCTGACAGAATCAGTTTTAGAGACTAAGTCCATGACTTGTTCAATCTTTATTCATGCAGTGAACATTTACCAAACCCTAGCTCTACACCAAACACTTTGCTAGATCCTGAAGGCAGCACCTAGGACACTGTCAGGCACTAATATTTGTACAATAAACGTTTGTTGAATAAATAAGTAAACATAGTAATTACTGTTATCAGCATAATGCTTGGCATATCGTAAATAACCAATAAATTATACATGTATTGAATTCTTCTAACCACTCTAAGAGGTGAATACTACCACCGTATTTATTCTTACATATAAGAAAAATAGGGTTTAAAGAGGTTTGGTCACTCACTGGAAATTGCATAACCAATAAATTGCACAGCCAACATTTAAACTCAGGCTATCTCTGAATCCACAGTTTATGCCCTTAACGGTTACATTACACTGTCTCTAAACAAATAAGAGAATAAAGGAGAGTATCTGTCCCTCAAGGTTTTACAGTGTAGAGGGAGTAGGCGGAGACTGATACGCACAAACAATTACAATTCAAAGTCATCTGACCTGGTGGGACTGTGAAGGGGTTACGCCAAGGGTGTCATTTGAGCTGGGTATGGAAAAAGGAGAAGTTCAGACCCTCGCACAGACACGGAGGGAGGGCCATTCCTGGCTAAGAGCGACAATTCAAGGGCCTGATGGGCACTGCCACAACCAGGAAAGGGGCCACATCACAGGAATGAGAAATCCCCTCTGTCATTTCCTACACCCTGTAACCGGGCCAAGAAAGTCCTCCATTGTGACAACGTAGCCAGGAGAGAGCAGAAAGGCAGGCTCCTGCTGGCCGTGTGCCTTTCCAGGACGCCATCCCCTCTGTAAATGTTTATGGAGCCTGTCAGCCACGCCTGGCGCTGTGCTGGCCTGGGGCGATAGCAGTGAGCAGTTAAGCACTGCAGACCTCACTCTAAGCAGCACAGGCTCGTCTGCATCACAGATAAGCTGCACAGACCAGCCAGGGCTCAAGAGGAAATCCTAGCCAGATGACTGACCTTTGGGAGGACTTTGAATAAGCGGCCAAATCCCTGGGGCAGAAATCCACCGTCTTCTCAGCCAGTCTTGCAGTGGTGGGCAGCCAACCATGCCAAGTGGCTTAACTGGGCCTCAGAGTGTCCGAGAGAGGCTGGATCCGCAGATGCTTCATCCAAAGATGTGCTCGCTGTCCGCACCTTTCCTGGCCTCTGGGTACTTCTATCACTGTCGTGCTAGTATGGGAAGTTGTCTGACAAGCTGGCGGCATAGCCGCGGGAGCAGCGTTATTAGCAGGCTAGCTAAAAGGGCTCCAGAGGCTTGCAAGAGGATCAAGTTTCCATGAAGTTTGTGTCTGCTTGGCTCTGCTTCAAAGGCCAGTAAATTCCTGCCAGAATTAAAAAGAAAGATTCCTCAAAATCCTTTTCACTCAGGGTGTGCCAGGATTAGGCAAGGCACAACCTGTCTTACCATCACTCTCTCTTTCTCTGGGGTCAAGTTGGCTCAGAGGTGTTCTGCCTGCTGCAGAGGGATGGACGAAGTGGACCCAAAATCTGCGTAAGCAGCACCAAAAGGTCAACGTTTCCAGACCTCCAACTGAACTGACCCTACAGAAATAGACCAATTTGCCAAAAACTAATTCATCAAAAGCCAACGAGCAAAATAATCAATTGTTCAAAGTCCAATAAACAATTTTAAAAATTATCAAATTACTACTTCTTTCTAGACATGCATGCCCATCACCCTGCCTATGCCTCTGCACCCTGAACTGTCATTCAGTGAATTGATTCTCAGCTAACTGACCTGCCACAAACTGACCTGTGACAGCCCCGCACCTGGTGCACACACAGGCTTCTGGACCACTCCTCCGCCCCAATCAGAGCTTCAGAGCTAGAAAGGGGCCCACAGCGCTGCTCCTCCCAGCCAGGTCTTGTGTCACCATCCCCTGTGGAGGATACAGCATCCCTCCAGGGTGGGAAGGAGGCTTTAGTGTTGAAAACTTGCCAACCGTCTGTTTACCTGAATTTGGGCACCTTCTCTGACCTCACTGGGAAGTCATTATGGAAGAGCAGGTTCTTGGCAGGTGTGTATGTTGTAAGTGGCATGCTTTAAAAACACCTCGTGTAAATCAGATATTGCCATAAAATGGAAATTGCAGCTACAAATTGCATACTTATCACAGCCCTGTCTGATATATGAGGCAATGTTGACAGTACATAACAGGTAGCCTGAGAAATAGAAAGTTACACATGGAGCATGAAAGATAATTATTTTTCAATCCACAATAATACAATCTCTCTTATTTCTCACATCACAGAATCCTACATCAAAGCTGGAAAGGTTCTTAAGGCCATTATCCAAGCTCTTCATTTTACAGATAAGAAGGCTGAGGCTCATGAGGGGATGAAATCTGCCCAGGGTCACCCAGAGAGCCTGGCAGAGCCCCTGTCTTGACATACGCCCGCCGTGTGGAGGCTCCAGGCTGTGTCCATGCTGGGTACTAAGTCTGTAAGGACAGGAAGTCTACTCAAGTCTGCTCCACAAGGTCGGGGGCAGTCTGGGAAGAGACGAGGCAAGAGACAGTGGCCCTGCCATCTAGAAGCTCACATTTGGGTGCGGTAGAAATGGCCATGTGCCACTTCCCCGTCACATGTCCTTAGGCAAGTTGTGTAATCTCACTAAGTTTCAGTTTCTTAGTCTGCAAGATTAAGCTGAATTCACTTACCTATCTCACAAGGACATCATGAAGAATTAAATGAGACAGTCTAGGTGGGATTATTAAAGAAAGCATCTAACCTATCACGGGTCATATTCAAACCAGGCTCTGCAACAGGGCCAACGCTGCAGGCGGGTATGGCAAAGGTACCCAGGAACTCCAGTCTTTCCTGAAGCTCATCTGTCTTCCAGACATTGCTCCAGAACCTGTGCCGATCTGCCCCCTTCCAGCACCCACAGTGGCATGATCACTCCACCCCCCCCCAATTCCAAATTACTTCTGACTTCAAAAGTCTTCTGATTTCAGAGTTTTGTATTCTAAGGCAATTCAGTGGTCCTTGCATACACCTATGAAACCCTGCCACCACTAATCCTATCCCCCGGAAAGTCAGCTGCCTGAGAGACGGGATGTTTTGGTCTTTCATTCAACAAACATTTAAGGTGAGCCTACTTGATGCCAGACTCGCAACTGGGTGGTGCCAGTGCTGTAGCACACAAGGAACTAAACAAACTCCTGCTTTAGTGGGTTGAGACATGCAATTAAGAAATAGAAAAATAGGGGGGGAAAGGCGGAGGCGGGGGGAGTAGAAAAACACCAAGATAATGTGAGGGAGTGACAGGTACTCGGAAGGAAATGAATATAACTGGCTGCTTCACTCACTGGGGACGTGGCATGTGATCAGGGCAGCGTCTGCAGCACGCACATATGTTGTCCCAGTTGTAAATGGCTGGCATCTATTTGGACTGCCCCGTGATTGTACCAGCCCTGTTGTTAGAAATGTTTAATGCCACCCCTGGTGTGTGGCACATCGTTAGTCAAGGAAGGCGTCTTGAACAGTGTAGTATTGAGCAAGATCTGAAAAAGGAGAAGTCGGCTGTGAGTAGATACAAGGGAAGCAAACATGCTCCAGGAGACAAGACCAGCACATGCAAAACACTTGCAGCAGGAATGAGCTCAAAGTCAGAGAACCAGAAAGAGGACTTCCAGGGTCACTGGAGCACAGGAGTCACCAAGGTCAGTGAGGTGGGCAGGGGCCACCTACAGAATTTGGGGATTTTTCCAAGCATGATAAGGAGGCATAGAAGACTTTTTAGGCGGGGAATGGGATTTGGGTCTTCAGTTTTATAAGAACACACCAGCTGCTTTTATAGGGCAGCAAGAGTGCATCCTTGGTGCCTAGAATCGTGTCTACCATGCAGCAGGCATTGACTAATCTCCTATCAAATCAAAGAACGAACATGCCTGAACCTTCCCTGCTGCAAGTGAAGCCATTCACGATGCGAGTTTAGCTTCTCTAGATTCTCTCCACGGCCGTTGCTAAGGAAAAGTGAAATGTTGTCACAGACTCTAGCTGCTGGCGGTGCTTGAGCTGCTAGACCGAGCCTCAGCGTAGACGCGGGTCCCTAAGGAGAGCTCAGCGCACACCCCAGGGATCCTCATGGAGCTCTTGCTGTGCTCCCGGGCAGAGACGGACACCTCAGACCTCCACTCACAAACCCACGCTGAGGAGCTCCTACATCTGAGTGAGTCTCGCTGCTGTGACAGCAAAATTAGACTGTCAGTCAAGAGGCGTGCTTGTGTGGGATTTACTATTAGCACGTCTGATGTTGTGGTCTGGGGTTTATGTCTCATTTTGCAGATTTTATTATTGCTTTTGAAAGGTGTTTTTCATGACTTCTCTGAAGCAACTCATCTTCTCTGCCCACTCCCGTCTCCCCATTCCTTCCCGACAGCCATACTTTGTTTGCTATCCTGCTGCGTATATGGAACGCTCTCTGAAGCGGGAGGTGGGACATACACAGGAGTCTGGCTGAGGCCATCAGAAAGGGCCAGCACCACCTGTGGTGGACATTGTTTGTGGCCTGACTCATTTTCTCCTCTTCCTCTTCCTAAAAGAACCCAGATTTTGTCCAGGCGTGCACGCAGCCAAGTGCTTCGGGAGAAACTAAGCCCATCCCCAGCTCCGGGGAGAAGCCTGATTGCTTTGAAAGTAACCGTGAACCCCTTGCAATGATTGGCTCAGGAATGGCCATGTGACCAAATTGAGCCAAAGAAGAAAAAGGAAAAACTTCATTTATTTATTCAAGAAATACTTACTGTGCACCTACTATGTTCCAGGCACTGCTCTTAAATTCTGGAAATAAAGAACTCATGGGAGAAAAAAAAAAAAAGAAATCATTACCCTGTGAGCAGAAACAAACAATAAACAAAATAAATCATAAAATATGTACAATGTTTGACGGTGATCAGTGAAACAAGTAATGCAGAGAAAGGGAGAAGGAGAATCTCAGGCTGCCTTTGTAACTAGGGTCATCAGGGAGGCCGCCTGAGGGAGGTGAGGGGTTCATCACAGTGAAGTCTGCACGGTGAACACTCCAGGCAAAGGGTCCTCAAGCAGGGGGTGGAGGGGTAGCATGTTTGAGGAGCAGCAAAGAGGCCAGTGCGGCAGAGCAGAGTGGGTGGACAAGGGGGACAGGCACAGGAGAGGAAGCCGCAGGGTATGGTCCTGCTGGGCACTGCAGGTCTGGTGAGGACTCCGGCTTTCACACAGGGACCACGGGAAGGTTTGAGGAGGACAGAGTCACAGTTTGACCTACGTCTCAATGGGATCCCTCTGGTTGCTGTTTGGGGAAAAGACTGAAGGAAAGTAAGGACAAGAGCTCAAAGAGTCCTCCCTCCATCTTGTGGGAGGGCCTCCAAAAGCCCCTCCTGTCCCTTGGTGTCACTGTGAGCAGACGTGAGACGTGAGGAAAGCTGCAGCCTCTCCACATCCATCTGAATATGAAGCCACTCCAGTAGAGGGGACAGAGCCAGGAGATCTGCGGGAAAGTACACACAGAGCTCAGAACGCGTCAGCCGTCTGGCCCAGCGTGCCCGTGAGCCTGCAGTTCTGTAAGTCAACAAACATCCTCATCATTTTGACCAAGGAAAATTGGGATTTCTGTTTCTTGCACCGAAAATCTTTCCAACTGATTGATCATCCAACCCCACTCTCCATCAACACCATTTGCTCCCACTCCGCGTGCTGCGGCTCCCCAGACAAGTTCACTTAATGGTGTGGAAGGTCTTCATTTAGACAGTAGTGGCACTTTTTTCTCTGTGATGTCCTTCCATGGAATCCTCTGACTTTGGGGTCCACAGGCTGTCAGACTTATCACCTCTTCCTCACCACCTGTGTATTAATTCATCCAATATTTACTGAGTTCTGTACTGGGACTTACACTGTCCTGCATGAGCAAGAGCAACCCCAGCTCCCAAGGGGTCAAGAATATGTGAGAGAGAGAGAGAGACAGATCTTCTGATTACATGACATTGGATCAAGTGTTTAAAAATAGCTTTTATTTAATGCAGCCCATATAGCAGCAGATGCCTGAGTCTCTCTGGACCTCAATGTGATCTTCTGTAAAATGACCCTTTGCCACTCTGAGAGTCCATGGGCCTATGATTTATGATAGCTTTCTTTTGCTGTTACTATGGTTTGAGTGTGTCCCTCCAAAATTCATGTTGAAACTTAACCCTCCATGCAACATATTACGAGGTGGGGCCTTTAGGAGGTGATCCATCCCCTCATGGATGGGATTAGTGCCCTTATAACATGACTTGGGGGAGCGAATTTGTCCCTTTTTATACTTCTGCCATGTGAGGACAGTGAGTTTGTCACTTCACTATGTAAGGACAGAGCAGCAAGGCACACCCTAGAATCAGACAGCAGTCCTTACTAGACACGAATCTGCTGGCACCTTGATCTTGAGCTTCCCAGCCTCTAGGGCTGTGAGAAATAAATCCTCTTTCTTTATAAAACACCCAGTCTAAGGTATTTCATCATAGCAGCCTGAGCAGACTAAGACAGGTGTCAGTCTCTAGATTTAAGTTTTTGTGACAGACAGTGAACCAGAGGTCATAAAGAATTCTCCATGTTTTTTCAAAACCAAGGCACATTCTTCCAAATATGTATAGTAACACTTTCATAATGTAGCTCCTCATAACAGAGATATCAGTCCACTCCGCCATCAATCTCCAGTTTCCAATCTCTCTGCATTTCTCCCTTCTTAACTTCTTGCTTCAAGTAGCATCACATCCACCTCAGCTGGAATCAGACTGTCTGTTTAATGCCTTCATTATTTTTGACCTCCGTGTATCCAATCCAGTGATCCTTCTGACTGCACCTCCTCCCCTACTTTTCTTAAAATTCTTCCCTGGTTGTGATGAGATGACATCTGGGTGGCTCTCCTGCAACTCTGGAAGCTATTGCTTCTAAGCCACCTTGGTTAATGCTTCTTTACCCTTTACCAATTATCTGGGAATGCCCTAGGTCCTCTCCTGGCCCTCCTCCCCCTCTAAACTCCTTCCCCTTGAGCATCTCCCATCTTATGACTAAGTCCCAGGCCTGAGTGTTCACACCTGCCCCTCTTATTTGTGCACCAACCCATGTCCCCACCCATCTCTTCTTCCTCCTTCATCTTCTATTAATGCATTCTGTCAGGATTCGTCCAGCAAAATAGAACCCCTACTAGGTTTTCCAAACAGAAAGAACTTAATAGAAGCAATTGCTCACGTGAGTGATGGAAGATTCCAGAATTCAAACAGAAGAAACTGAAGCAACCCAGAGATGAAGCACAGAAAGAAGACGTTACCAACCGTAGGGATGTGGGGGCAGCGAGAGGAGGAGGCATTACCAGCGCCTGGAAGTGGAGCTGTCCAGCAGACTCTGAAGTGGTGGCAGGACCTGCCTGTTGGAGCCAAGCCCATGGGAAGAGAGGCTGTCTGGCCGCAGTGGGAATAAGGAGTGAGAGGCACACACTGCGAGATAGACTACTAGCTTCTCCTCTGTCCCCACTCTCCAATTGTCCAACAATGCCTCCCTAACTAGAGGTGAAAGGAGGCTGGTAAATGCAGCTCCTCTCACACAGAGCAGAATGGGAGGGGGATGGACAAACCGCAGTGTGGCCACCCAGCAAGGTTCATCAGTCAATACCCACATTCATTCAAGTGGCTTCTTTCCTCTGTTCCCTAAACTAGAACACTCAAGTCATGCTTACCCCCTTCCTCCAACTTCTCGCCTTCTTTGCAGAATTTTGCCAATTCCTATTATTTCTCCACTGAAATAAATTCCTGTTGACTCCTCCTCCCCAGGTCTGCAGCCACCGCCACTGCAGTGCTGGCCTCCACCTTCCTCACATAGCTGGTCTTCCTGATTGTGGTGCCGCTTCCCCTTCAGCCCACCCACCGGCTCTACCTCCTCACTGGGAGGATGGAGCCTCTGCCCCAGCAGTTACAGCAAAACTCCCAGGTCTGACTCTGTTTGGCCTAAATTGGTCACATGATCCTCCTTGAACCAATCACTGTGGCCAGGGGATCCAGTGCTTCTGATTGGTTGGGCTTCAGTCACATCTTGTCCCTGAAACCAGGAGTAGAGTCAACCCCCACCAAATCTCATGGCTAGAAAGTGGTCAAGGGTAGTTCTCCGAAGGAAAAATATGGTTCTGTTATATAAAGTACAGGAATGAATGCTGGTGAGAGAAAAAAATTCAGAGATCTGCTACACACTCCTTTCATTATGTCTCTGCTAGAAAAGAAACCAATGAAACTCTCCTCCTTAGGCTGTTTCAGAACTATGCTATTAGCCAGGCAAGGTGGCTCATGCCTGTAATCCTAGCACTTTGGGAGGCCAAGGTGAGAAGATCACTTGAGGTCAGACCAGCCCAAGCAACATAGCGAGACACCTGTCTCTACAAAAAAATTTAAAAAATTAACTGAGTGTAGTGGCACACACCTGTAGTCCCAGCTTACCTGGGAGACTGAGGCAGGAGGATCCCTGTGATACTACCACTGCACTCTATCCTGGCCAAAAGAGTGAGACCCTGTCTCAAAAAATAAAAACCTATGATGGAAAAAGACTAGAAACCATCCCAATGTCCATCAATGGGAGAATGGTTGAAACTAAATGTAATGATGTGGAAAGTTCTCAAGCTTTATTCTTTCATGCAAGGAGCAAAGTAGAGAACATGCCACCATTTTTTAAAGAAAAAAAAAGATGAGGAGAGTGTGATTGTTGCACCTTATGTCTGTACTTAATATCTCTAGAAGGATACACAAGATCAAGATAGTAGGGACCCTCACCAGGAGAGAACAAGGGGACTGGGAGGTCAAAATGGGAATGAAACTGACTTTGCACCATAGCACCTTTTGTACCATTTGAACATTATGCAGTGTGACTGTTAGTTTCCAAATAAATGAATGAAATTTTTAAAAACATAAAACTATATGGGCACACAGACAAAGCTGTTGGAAACCCTAGGGGGCCTAAATGCCATTTCTCACTGTCACCCCCATCCCTTGTGCAGAAGCCCAGGCCAGTTCACTCTAGCCCAGGGCATGGCGACTGATGCTCTTCAATCACCGTCATCATCACCACTGTCATCATCATCATCCTCAGCTTCTTTTGAGCACTTGATATGTGTCAGATGCAGTGTCAAGCATTTACCATGTATTATCTCTCTCCTTTTTAGTGAAGATTCATTTTGCACATGTATTATCTCGTTTAATCCTTGCAACAACTCTGTGCAATAGTAGTTGCTACTATTATAAGTAACTTGCCTAAAGTCACATGCTTGGTGGGAAAATGATGAAGCTAGGATTAGAATCCAATCAACCCAATTATAGAACCAACATTCTTAACCATGGCATCCTACTGCCTTTAAACAAGTAAGAGGCGGTTTATGGCTTAGGAGCTGGGGCCAGACTGACAGCTGCAACTCAGCCTTGCCAGGACCTGGGGGAATCCTGCTGAAAGCACAGCCAGGTCCCTCAGTCTCAGCACCTTTTGCGTTTCAAGAAAAGTTTCAGAATATTTGGAAACACACAGATCAAATCGCTGCACATGACCTCGAGTTTATTGATGCCTGTTGGAGGTGAGAGACCTGTCCGTGTCAGTTAAACAGAGAGAAGATGGAAGACTTATCTATTTATTTTGATAAATGTAAATGAATTCTATTACTTGTCAAGATGTTATCAAGACCCCAGTGAAATGAGCCAGGTTTTTTCCCCTTTTCAGGGTGAAAGGAGTGAAGGGAGAAAGAAACGAATGCTCAAGACAGATTGCTTTGATTTGAAATGAAAACAAACAACTTTGCAGGGTAGGGGGAGAGCTTTCATTATTTTGGAGACCTTGGCGTTCTTGCAGATACATTCATGAATTAATCATTAAAATCCTGAAATGTGGAATAAATCATGTGGTTTTCAATGCCAGCCCACGATAAACGGGGCCTCAAACAGTTATTAAGACACAGTGCTTTAAGCTGCTACTGCCTAGAATGACTTTTTCCAGGAGTAAAGTGAATGAGGTGAGTGTGTGTGTGTGTGTGTGTCTAAGGCAGCCCCAGGTCCCAGGCTGGAACTGCATGCAAGCCAGCTCCAACCATGTGTCACCACATATTAGCGCTATTTAATATCTGCTAATGGAATGGCTCTGTCTGCTGTCGACAGCAGGATCAAAAGAGGGCCATGCAGCTTTTAAATTATTAGCACTAATTAGGCAAATCAACGAGGAGGAGGGCAGAGAGACCAGAGGATGCATTAGAAGGAAAGCAGGGGGATCGCTACCTACCTCGCACTGTCAAGACCCAGCTACCAAACAGCCAATTAGTGCCGAAGACCCTTCCGGAATGAAGAAAGAATGAGCAGGCTTGCCCAAGCAGAAGCCGGATGGCTTCATTACAGTGGCTCCCTAATTAAAATGTAAAGGTTGCTGATCACTGCATAATTAAATAAGGTGGCCGGCGGTAGGCGCCAGCTATCTACGAGTTTCTAGGTCTCTTTTATCAAAGCCACCCTGTTGCCTCCGCAACGGCCCTCCCGCAGGCGGGCCTGGAGCTGTCCGTAGTTCTGACAAACATGCTGACTTCTAACAGGCCCCTTAGCGCAAAGGGGGCTTTTCTCCTAAGTGCCCCATTACCTCCACCCCATTACCAATCCTGAGGATCATTCTGATTTTCTTTACAGCCCGTTTTCAAACTAATTAGTAAAGAAAAAGATGGGGAGTAGAGAGCGGAAAACGACCAAGCCTAATTAACTCCCAGCCACCGCAATCTGAATATAGTTACTGAAACTGAGGTTGGCCCTGTTGATGTAACCTTTATCTCTCTTCTTTTTTACTTGCCAGGAAGAGAAAATGCATTTTTTTTTTTTTGGAGACAGGTCTCACTCTGTGTCCCAGACTGGAGTGCAGTGGTGTGGTCATAGCTCACTATAACCTCAAATTCCTGGGCTCAAGAGATCCTCCTGCCTCAGCCTCCCAAGTAGCTGGGACACAGGCCCATCCCACCATGACTGGCTAATTTTTTTATTTTTTGAAGAGATGAGGGTCTTGTTATGTTGCTCAGGCTGGTCTCGAACTCCTGTCCTCAAGCAATCCTCCTGTCTCAGCCTCCCAAAGTGCTGGGATTATGGGCATGAGCCATGTGTCAGGTCTATTTTCTTAAAAGTCAGATTGGGAACTAATCTCGGATCTCACACAGAACCTACAGCTGCTGAGCACAGTGCCATATCCAGGGTATCTGCGGGTGCTAGAGGGGGACAGAGTAGCAGGTCACATAGACCAGCCCCGGACCAGGAAAGAAGCAAGTTTTTGTATCAGAGGTTGAGTATGATAAGTTCCTGGGAATTCATGCTAGGACAGCCTTATCTTCTCAGAATTGCAGGACTGACTCAATTTTAATTTTGCTCCTTCAGGTACTTTTATGCAGTCTTTTCCTTCTGTGTCCTCTCCCTTCTTTTCTTTCCTATCTTCTCTCTCATCCTTCTACTTTCTCTTTTCTTTCTATCTGTTCTCCTCTTCCTCTGTCTCTTTCTTTCTTTTTTAATACTCTGTAACCAGCTATCATATTACCACTGTAACTAGGACGAACATGAAGTTTTCATTCCCTCGCTCTGATTTTTATCTATAGACTCCTTAGCTCAGCTAATTTTTGTTGGAGTGGTCAAAATTATCATTTTCTCTGTGAGCAATCTTCAGCAAAGGCCGAAATGATATTTTAAAGGAGACTTGCTCCTCAGGAGCACTGGCAGAAAGCAGGTGTATGAGTCAGAGCAGACCAGGCTGTGGGCACAGCAGACCCCGTCATGTTAATGCAATGGTACGACACAAACAGGCTTCACTTCTTGCTCACATCATAGCCCAAGGTAGGTCCAGGGTGGGGAGTGGTCTCTTCCCCACACAGTCATTCACAGATACAGGGTAAGAGTGGCTCTGACGTCTTCAGTGGGTGGCTTCCAGGACGGTTAGACAGGGAAACAAGTATAAGTGGGATATTTCTAAGGACCAGACCTGGCAGTGCCACACACCACTTCCACTCACACCCTGCTGGCCAGAATGCATTCGTAGGCAACATAGGACTGTGAAGGACGTTGGGAATTATATTAAACCATGCGTCATAGCAATGAGAAGACCGAGAGTGGTGAGTCACAGGTGGAGAAGTAACGGCTGAATCAAGAGCTGTGTCCACTCAACAGCAGACATGCAAACCTTGACGCAGAACTCGTCGTGGGAAGGGGGGAGGCTGAGTTAGGCAGCCCCGGCCCCTTCTGCCCTAGCAGGGTGCTTTTGTTGGTGCATCCGCCTATTGGAGGGTCACTGCAGTGCAGGGGGTAAGGGCACAGGATGCAGTTTCTGAGTCAGACAGATGTGGGTGGACATCCCAATCCACCTCTGACCTTGAACAAGGTATTTCTGGGAGCCTCAGTCTCACCATCTGTGAAATGGGAGAAAAAATAATACTTGCTTTATATGATGTCTCTGAAGATTACACAATATAAAAGATGCGAAATTCTTAGCAGGATGCCTGGCACGTGGAAAGTGCTCCATAGATGGTGATTATTGACACTGTTGCCATGCCCACCACTGCTACCCTATTGCTGTTTTATAGTTTCTTCCATCTGCAATGGCTGCTCCCTCCCTATTTTTCCATCTAACCTGGGTCCCCTCCTCTCCACAAAGACTTTCCCTTCTACCTAGTTCCCAATGATTCCAATGACATGCTTAAAATCTATGCCACCCAATTAAGCACTTTACCATAGTTTACCCACTGTGAATGAAGGCTCCATGAGAGTGCAGGACAGTTGCTGTATCCCAGAGCCTAGTACAGTGTCTGGCATATAATAGGTGCTCAACTGTTTTATTTGCTAAATGAATATTCAATGAATATGAGATCGCTCTCAAAGCCGGATCCTTGCCATCATTCAGGACTCAGCTCAAACTTTGCCCTTTCCAAGAGGCCCTCACTGGCAGTGCTATGTGAAGTAGCTCTCCTTCCATCAGCCACTCACTGTCTTAGGTTGGGTCCCCCAGAACCCAGACTCTGAGATGGAGATCTGTTTGCAGGAAGTTTCCAGGGACTCCCCTTGGGACCAGCACCTTCTGGGCAGTGAGGACAGCAGGACTGAGTGGAGGGAAGGGTGACACCGAGATGCATCTCCAACAAAAGCCTCCCTGGACCCCACTGGGAGCTCCAGAGCTGGGGTGGCCTTGAGGCAAGGGTGCTGGGCCTTCTGTGTCCCTGCAACAACCAGTCATTGGATGCAGGCTGCCCGTGTGGAGGAGACAAGACCTTGGACAAGACAGCTCTCTTTCATTGAGGGCAGTCTCCAGAGGGAGATTCGGCTGAGTGCTGTGAGCCAGCAACACACTCGGTGACGGAAACACGAGTGCCTCCGTCTCAAAGAGGAGCATTCTGTGGCACATCGTGGCTTCTGCTACATCCACCCCTGTGCTACCTGGATCTACTGTCTTCACTTGATCAGTCCTGTGGACAGCTCCTCTGGGATTCTGATTGGGCTCTTTTTCGGGACAAATTTACAACAGGCAGATTAGTGGGATGGCCGCAGCCCCTGCCACCAGAGCTGACCCCACGACCACCTCCCTCTGCTAGCATTCTGGAGCCCCCTCACCTTCCTCAAGCACACTGATCTTCGTGTACCTCACAAGGTCTCTGGCCCACCAGAGAGGTGTAAGCCATGGTTAGTATGCATTTACCTAGTTAATGACAAAACTGGGCAAGAAATGGCCCATGGGGCACCTGGATGACGAATATATTCTCCCTGCTCCCGCCGTCCAATGGCAGCCCACCTCCTCATAATCAGAGTCAACGCCCGGGCCTGAGGTGGACGGGTGGCAGCCATAGCTTAGACTTACGTCACTGCTGTGTCCCCGGTGGCAGTGCCCCCGTTGGGAAGCAGGGCCTCTGAGTAAACCCAGGGCCCAGAGCTGCTGAACGCCTGTCTCCGCCCCGGGGGAGAGGCCTGGTCCCGCACCGCGCCCCGGCCACACCCCATCTCCCGCACAGCACGCTTCTCACTATCCACAGTCATCCCGGTGGGTTTTCTCCGGCATTGTCCATCCCTGGCTCCCAAACAGAAGCCCCACGGGAGCAGGGACGTGTCCCCGTTCCCGTCCCAGCGCCTCCCGGCAGGGGCTCAGCCAAGGCTGGCGAGTGCGCGAGTGGGCGGGAGACGAGCACGAGGAACGGTGCAGGGTCAGAGGGTGGCCCGTGCCCCTCGGCCCTGGAACGCCTCCTCCGCCCTGGAACGCCGTGCCCAGCCCCTCAACCGGCCTCTGCGCTCTCCCTCTCCCAACGGCAGGCTCTTTTAGGCTGTTTTCCCCTCTCGCCCTGTCTTGGCAGCGAGAAGGGCTGGCTACCTGCGACTTGCAGGAGCTCTAGAGAAAACCAATCTTCCTCGATCCGGAAAACGCCAGGAGGCTCCTCTAGCCAGCGACAGGGCCGCGAGCCCTGCGATTGCACTGCCCCGTGTCGCGGCCCGAGGGGCCACGCAGGAGCCGGAGCCTCTGCCCAGGGACACAGCCGCGGCTCCCCCGCTCCTCCACCGGTCCAAATTCCCGCCGGACGACCCCTGGGCCTGGAGGATTTCTCCCGTGCAGGCGCTGAGGGGCTTCTTTCAGCTCATCCGGCTGGAAAGCTGGCTTGGGACTCCTCTACTAACCTCCCGTTGGGGGTTTCACGTGCCCACCTAGTTTGAATACTGGGGAGAAAATTATTTTCTTCTTAAACAAAGAGACAGCGAGAAAGTGCGCGAGGAGCCGGGTTTTCTCCTTGAGCCGGCGCGAGCGAAGGCCGGACGTGATGATGCTCACCCATGCAGGCGTGGTGCACGCTGCGGGCTGGCAGGCAGCCTGGACCACCAGGCGCCACCCTCCTCGGTCACGGGCGCTCTCGTGAGTCCCTTGAGAAGGAAGGACGGCAGGAGGTAGCATCCCCTTCATGGGCGAGGAGGCGCTCTAGAGAAACAGTACAATGGCTCTGAAATCAGAGCGGCAACACCCCTTACCAGCTGTGCGCCGGTCCTGCCAATGCAGAGAGCAGGCATTTAGAGCACCCTGGGTTTGGGTCCCAGCTCCACCACTCACAGCCCTGTGGTCTCGAACAAGTTACTTGATTCTGTGAACTTTGGTGTCCTCTTCTCCTTCTAGGTGTGCTCAGAGCATTCAATTAGAAAATAAGTGTAAAGTGCTAAGCACACAGTGCCAGGCCCATAACAAATGTGAAAAAATAGTAGCTACTATTATTATATTCCTAATCTGTAAAATGGGGGTATTAATAAAATTTGCCTCCTGGGGTTTATTATAAGGTTTAAATGAGATGATGTATGTAGTGACTCACACTAAGTGCATTGTGGTGCAGCCCTGTGAGGTATGTTCTAGCACTGTCTCCATCTTGTAAAAGGGGAAACCGAGGATCAGAGAGCTCAGATTATCTCCCTGATGTAACTGAGCAGGTAAGAAAAGGAGCTGGGACTGGGACCTAGTTTGAGCTGGCTCCATGCACATCCAGTTAACCCACAGGTCATAAACTTGTGGCCGTAGGCCTAAAAGGCCACCAGCTATGTTTTGTTTGACCTACACAGTGTTTTCTTCTTCAATTTTTTAATTAAATTGCCAACATTTAAGAATGTCTATTTCATCAAATAAAATCTAGATTTTTAGCTTCTCTTGAAAATAATCAGAATGGACCTGGGAGCCTACGTCCTCCTCACCGAGACGCTATTGGCTGGAGCCGGATCGAGGCTGCTCTGCTGCAGTTTGCCCAATCCCCACCACTCCTTGTTGCTTTCCGCCAGGGCTGCTCCATTCATTTGTTTGACCCCCTGGCCCCTGAGAGGGTTTGAGTTTGCTACCTCTCTGCCACCACTATGCCAGATCCCTCTTGCCCTTGAGATGGCTCCTCCCACCAGGGAAGGTAACAATGAAGCATTTAGATGATATGATGACAACAAGGTGGTGATGTTTCACCTTTTACGAAATGCTCCTGCATCCATGATCTTGTTTATTCTTCAAAACAATAAGCATTTCCTGAGCAACTGATCTGGGCCAAGGTCTATTGCCAAGCACAGGAGGGACAGAAGAGAATACAGAACAGTCTCAACCAGGCCAGGTGTGGTGGCTCACGCCTGTAATCCTAGCACTCTGGGAGGATGAGGCAGGAGGATCGCTTGAGCCCAGGAGTTCAAGACCAGCCTGAACAAGATAGAGACCCCATCTCTATTTAAAAAAAAAAAATAGAAATAAATTAGCTGAACAACTAAAAGTATACATATTAAAAATTAGCCGGGCATGGTGGCACGTGCCTGTAGTCCCAGTTATTCGGGAGGCTGAGGCAGGAAGATCACTTGAGCCCAGGAGTTTGAGGTTGCTGTGAGATGGGCTGATGTCACGGCACTCTAGCCCGGGCCACAGAGTGGGACTGTGTCTCAAAAAAAAAAAAAAAAAAAAGAACAGTCTCAGCCTTCCAAAGCTCACCACCCTGCCATGGAGGCAAACCACTGACACTAAAGCCAGCATGGTCACAGAATACATTTATTTCTAGCATAAGGAGGGCTAGGGCTAGCAGCCCAGGTACCTTAGTCTGGGCTATCACAAAGTAAAGGCACACCTAAGAGATATTGTGGGTTTGGTTTCAGACCACTGCAATAAAGCAAGTCACACAAATATTTTTGGTTTCCCATGGCTTATAAAGTTACATTTATACTATACTGTAGTCTATTAAGAGTGTAATCCCATTATGTCTAAAAACAAACAATGTACATATTCTAATTTTAAAATGCCATCAAATTGGTACTAACTGATCAACACTTAGGTGCTCACGTGGAAGTAATACTCATCAGGTGCCGGGCAGGTGGGAGGGTGGTAGTGGGGATGGGTAAACTCATATCTAACGGGTGTGGAGTGTACTGTATGGGGGATGGGCTTACCTGTAGCTCTGGCTTGGGTGATTCAAAGGCATTATATGTAACAAAATGTTTGCACCCCCATAATATTCTGAAAATTTTTAAAAAAGAAAAGAAATAAATTGGAAAAAATGAAAATAAATAAAAATGACATCCATGAATATTATAAAACCAAATAGCAAAGAAAAAAAATACTTTATTGCTACAAGATGCTAACAATCATCTGAGCTTCAGCAAGTAGTAATCTTTGCTGGTGGAAGACCTTGCTCCACGCTGATGGCTGCTGACTGGCCAGGGTTATGGTTGCTGAAGGTGGCACGGCTGTGGCAATTTTTTAAAATAGGACAGCAATGATCTTTGCCACATAAATTGACTCTTCCTTTTATGAAAAACCTCTCTGTAGCATACAAACACTATCAATGCTGTTTGATAGTAATTTTATCCACAGTAGAACTTTCAAAATTGGAGTCAATCCACTCAGTCCCTGACACTGCTTTATCGACTGAGCTTATGTGACATTTTCAATCCCTTGTTGTCAGTTCAACAATGTTCACAGCATCTTCACCAGGAGTAGTTTCCATCTCAAGACACCACTTTCTTTGCTTATCCATGAGAAGAAATTTTTTATAAGATTTGGTTATGGTTAAAAAAAAAGAAACTTTTTATCCATTAAAATTTGATCAAAAGAGTGCAGCAATTCAGCCATATCTCAGGCTCTACTTCTAGTTCTAGTTCTCTTGCTATTTCCACCACATCTGCAGTTACTTCCTCCACTGAAGTCTTGAACGCCCCAAAGTTATCCTTGAGGGTTGAAATCAACTTCTTCCAAACTCCTGTTAATGTTAATATCTTGACTCCTTCCCATGAAACATGAATATTCTTAATGGCATCTAGAATGATGAATTCTTTCCAGGTTTTCAATTTGCTTTGCCCGGATCCATCAGAAAAATCCCTATGGCAACTATAGCCTTATGAAATGTGTTTCTTAAATAATAAGACTGCATGCTCACTTCAGCAGCACATATACTAACACTGGAATGATGCAGAGAAGATTAGCATAATCCCTACACAAGTATGACATGCAAATTTGGGAAGAAAAATAAAAAATAAAAACAAATAATAATAAGACTTTAAAGTCAAAACCACTCCTTGACCCATGGGATGCAGAGTAGATGTTATATTTACAGGCATGAAAACAAAGTTCATGTGCTTGTACATCTCCACCAGAGCTCTTGGGTGACCAGGTGCATTGTCAATGAGCAGTAACATTTTGAAAGGATTTTTTTTTTTTTTGAGTGGTAGGTCTCAATAGGCCTACCGTTCTATTAATATTCAGTAAACCATGCTATAAATATATATGCTATCATCTAGGCTCTGTTGTTCCATTTATAGAGCACAGGCAGGGTAGATTTAACATAATTCTTAATGGTCTTAAGATTTTTGAAACAGTATATGAGCACTGGCTTCAACTTAAAGTCCCCAGTTTCATCAGCCCCAACAAGAGAGTCACTCTGTCCTTTGAAGCTTTGAAGCCAGGCATTGACTTCTCCTCTCTAGCTATGAAAGTCTTAAATGTCATTTGCTTCCAATAGACGGCTTGTTGCATCTACATGAAAATCTGTTGTGTAGAGTTACCGTGTTCATCAACAATCTTAGCTAGATCTCCTGGCTAACTTGCTGCAGCATCTACATCAGCCCTTGCTGCTTCACCCTGCACTTCTATGTTATGGCCACGGCTTCTTTCTTTAAACCTGATCAACTGGCCTCTGCTAGTTTCCAACTTTTCTTCTTCAGCCTCCTCACCCCTCTTCGCCTTAATAGCATTGCAGAGAGTTCAGGCCTTGCTCTGGATCAGGATTTGGCTCCAGGGAATGTTGTGGCTGAGTTGATTTCCCATCCAGACCGCTAACATTTTCTTCTTTTCATTAATAAGGCTGTTTCACTTTCTTCTCATTCCTGTGTTCACTGGAGCAGCACTTATAATTTCCTTCAAGAACTTTTCCTTTGCATCCACAATATGGCGAACTTTGCAGCACGAAAGGCCTAGCTTTTGGCCTGCCTTGGCTTTTAATGTGCCTTCTGAGCATAGTCATTTCTGGCTTTTGATTTAAAGTGAGAGACATGCAACTCTTTCTTTCATTTGAACACTTAGAGTCCATTGTAGGGTTATTAATTGGCCTAATTTTAATATTATTATATCTCAGGGAATAGGGAGGCCTGAGGAGAGGGGGAGAGAATGAGACTGGAGAACAGCTGATCAGCAGAGCAGTCAAAACACACACAATCAATTGTTAGCTGTCTTACATGATCAAGGTTCACGGTGCCCAAACAATTACAGTGGTAACATCAGAGAGCACCGATCACAGGTCACCGTAATAGATACAGTAATAATTTAAAAGTTGAAAATATTGCAAGAATTAGCAAAATGTGACACAGAGACACGTGGTGAGCACATGCTATGGAAAAACGGCACCAACAGACTTGCCTGGTGCACACGAGGGCTGCCACAAACCTCCAGTGTGTAAAAACTGCAGTATCTACAGAGTGCAATAAAGCAAAGCCCAGTGAAATGATGTATGCCTGTACCAGACTGGGTGGGTTGTAAACAACAGAAATTTATTTCTCACAATTTGGTGGTTGGAAGTCCAAGACCAGGCTGCCAGTAAGGTCAGGTGCTGGGGAGGGCTGTCTTCAGGCCACAGACTGATGGTTTCTGGTCGTATCCTCATCTGGCAGACAGAGGGCAAGAGAGCTCTCTGGAGTCCCTTTTATTAGGGCTTTAATCCCATTCACGAGGTCTCCATCCTCCAGACCTAATTGCCTCCCAAAGGCCCTACCTCCTCATACCATCACATTAGGGGTTATGGATTTTAGCCCGTGAATTTGGGGTGAACACAAACACTCAGTCCATAACACCAGAGCAGCCGAGATGCTTCAGACAGGTGATATTTCTGATGCACCGTAATGGATGAACAGGCCTGCTCAAGGAGAAGCGGTGAGCATACCCCTCACAAAGGAACACCCATGACAAGAAGCCACACTCTTCATTTTCAAGACACGAGCTGCTGTTAAGACTGAGATCGAAGTCCTCGGCAGAGCCTTCATGGGCCTAACTGAGCGGCCGCTGCCACTCCTCCGACTGCATCTCAGACCCACTCCCTGCTCAGAGCCCTGCGGCCGCACTCGCTCCTCCGGACTGAGGAACTTCCATTGTAATGTTCCCTCTTCCTGGATGTCTCCCCTGTCGTCCCTCAGCTCTCATCCTAAACGTCACTTATTCAGGAAAGTCACCCCTGGTGCTTCTGATCAGGTCAGGTTGCTCTGTCATGCTCAGAAATTCCCCTTCAGAGCGTGGGTCACAGTTTATAATTACACGAGTGTGGAACTATGTCTGTCTCCCTCTGCGACGGACTGAAATACTGGCCCCCGTCCTTAATCCATCCCCGTGCCTGTCCCTTCTGCCCTATGGTTCTGCAGTCTCCACTCCTGACTTTGGGCTCAGCTACATGACTTGCTTTCGTGATGGAATGGGGGTGGAAGGGAAGGGGTGCCAGTTCCGAATCGAGAATGTAAGAGGCATTTTGTGTGTCGCCATCACCAAGACAAGTACATGCCCCACTGGTCCACTGGCACAGGACCATGAGAGTCTTGTGGATCAGACCAAGACCCAACCAGCAAACTTAGAAGTGCCTTGCTGAACCCAGCTGGATCAGCCACCCCTAGCCAACCCACAGGTGCAGGAACGAAATCAACGCTTATTGCTGCATGGCATGGAAATGTTAGAGTCGTTTGTTATATTCAACAGCTCACTGATACACCCCCACTATATGCTAAGCTTCATTTAAGCAAGAATCAATTGTCTATTCAACATCGAGTACTTACCACCTAAACACATAGTGGATCCTTAACAAATATTTGCTGAATGAATGAATGATTAACAGACCAGGTTATACCAGCAGTGAGAGAGCCCTGTGCTACCAGAGGGCCTTCGGGGTTTCACAGAGTACAGCACACCTCCCATCAGTCAGAGCGGTCCACGCTTCTAGGAGATAAGCAAAGAAGAAATGTGTAGATTGGGACGGGAGTGTGACTGGGAGCAGGGAATAAAGAGAGGTTGGTCAGTGGCTTCGTTCTAATGTTTGATAGCAGGGTAGGGTGACTATAGTTAACAAACATATATATTTAAAATTAGAAGAGAGAAATTGAAATGTTCCCAACACAGAGAAATGATAAATATTTGTAGTGATCTACACCCCAAATTTATATCCCAAATACCCTGACTTGATCATTATACAATCTATGCATGTACCAAAATATCAAATGTATCCCATAAATATGCACAAATATTTGTATCAGTAAAAACAAAAGAAAAGAAATGGGTAGATAAGAGAGTACCTCTGTGCCTCCTCTTCTCTGAGACCTCTGCCTCTAGAATGTCAAGGCTTGGAGAAGAATCCTATAGGAGAATAAGCGTGTGGACCCCTGAAATATGAGTACAACCCTCCAGCCATCAGTCTACTTATCCGTCAGCAGCCTGAGTTTGACTGGGTGTCTAGAAATTATCTCCCATGCTGCTCATCTTTATTTGGATCAGCACAGAGAGATCAGGAATAAATGGATGATAATAATGACGATAGATATATTTAACAAAATGCTAATAAATGTGTGCCGGCCACTGAGATATACCAGATTATCTACTTTAATTCCTGAAAACAATTAAATGCTGTGTCCTGTTTTACAGATGATCAATCTGAGCCTCAGAGAGGTCTGGTAATATGTGCCAAAGCGCACAGCTCACAAAGATCTAAGAGAATTCAAAACCAGGTGGTCTGAGTGTGGAGCTCATGCCCCTGATCATGAGCTCTGTGGCCTGCGCAATGACTTGGAGCCCCCGACTCAGGCCCAGCTCCAGCCCGCGGGACCCGGCGAGGCTCCTCCTCTCGCTGAGTGTGGGTCCCAGCTTGGCACAGAAGTCTGAAGGGCGCTCCAGCTCCAGCTGCCCTGGCCTGTGGCTCGGGCTGCCTTCCTCATGCGTCCCACCCACATGCAGGTGCTGTCTCCCAAGAGTGTCCTGTTGGGAGTACAGACAGCAGCCTCCTCAGATCCCGCCACAGGCAGTCGGCGTCGCTTTTCTCGGAGGCAGGTACGCAATGGGCATCAAATCTTTAAAATGTCCATAACGTTTCTCTGAAAGAAGGATCAAATGTGAGCACCAGGATTTATGGGCAAGAACGTCCACCACAGCAGTAGGTATCATAGGGAAGCCCAGGGGCAACCTGAGTATCTACCCACAGGGGACCGGCTAAGGGAGTTGCAGCGTGCCATGCAGTGGGGGTGCCACACAGCGGGGGTGCCACACAGCAAGGGTGCCACACAGCCTTTCAGAAGTGCCAAGTGGCTCCATGATGTTATTCATCACAGCATTATTCAAAAGAGGAAAATATTCAAATGTCCATCAATAGTGAACTGGTTAAATAAACTGAGGTGTATTCACAAAATAAATTATTATAAAGTGGTAAAAAGAAATGATGTTCTCTACATACTTGATATAGAAAATTTCCCCAGATACACTGTTAAGTGAAAAAATAAGGTGAGGAACAGTGTTAATAGCACAAACTTTTGCAGAAAAAAAAAGTTCTGCAAACTTTTCCTTACATGATCATAAGAAGACTCTGGAAAGAGACCCAAGAAATGAACCAGTTATTGGTGGGAGAGCTGGGCAGATGGCGGACAGGAGAGAGAGACAAACTGCTTATACAAACCCTTTTATATATTCTTAACCATGTGAATGTATTTACCTACTCATAAACTTAAATGTTAAAAAGTCTAAATCGTGTTGTAGAAGTATATTTAATTATGTGCAGAAAATGCTTATAATATATTGTTAAACAGAAAAAACAGTCTACAAAAGAGAATGAACAATGTGTTTGACCTTAAGCAAGGCACATCTCTCTGAGTCTCAGTTTTCCTACCTATGAAATGACAAAAATGGTACCCACTTGACAAGGAGATGTGAGAATAAACAAGACCGGAGTAGGCAAAGTATTTGTTAACCAAACACATAGCTGACACCAATAAGTATAGCCACTAATGATCCCATAAAAACAGCGCTGGGGCCGGGCACGGTGGCTCACGCCTGTAATCCTAGCACTCTGGGAGGCCGAGGCGGGTGGATTGCTCAAGGTCAGGAGTTCGAAACCAGCCTGAGCAAGAGCGAGACCCCGTCTCTACTAATAATAGAAAGAAATTAATTGG
>CAUYRT010043594.1:0-13983 GCA_963574885.1 Lepilemur ruficaudatus | reverse complement strand
CCTACTCCAGACTACCAGATTGTGAATCTCAGATGGCCATGCCTCTAAAGCAGACTTTCTGGTTGAGTGGGGCCACTTTAGCCCTTCTCTAGTGGCTTTACTCAGAAGCTGGGAGCAGATCTGTGACCCCTGCTGAGACAGCTACCTTGCCAGCTTTTGTGGAGCCTGAGGGCAGGCTCACCCAACCCAGCCCCTCCCAGTCTTACTCCCCCATCTATGTCAGGAAACAAGGATTTACCTGGAAGCTCCAGGATCCCACCCATCACCTAGGGTCACTTAAATGCTTCTCTTGAAGGACTAAAGCCAGTCACAAGACCCAATAACAACATTACAACTTGTTCCTTCTAGCAAACGCTACCTACTGACAATTTTCACACCCTTTACAGCATTTACTGGCTCAGTCATATAGGGTGTCGTTGATTCTCACCAATAAGCACCAACTACTGTCTCAGAGATTAAACTGGGCATGCTAATACAATTCACACTGTTAAGAAGACCACAGGGCTAGGGAAAGAGAAGGGATTTCAAAGACTTTCATCCTCCCACATAAAAGAGAGGCAGGATATCTGCCCACTTACATAGTTTACCACTGCTACAGCCTACAAACAACTAGCAACAGAGAAAACCACCCCACTAAGGATATCTATAATCAAGACATACATCCAGAACCTAGATCATCATCAAAACATCCACAAGCAAAGCCAAAATTTCCTATCCAATGTGTGCTACAAATGCACCTGTATAAGTGAGTGAGGGGGTGGAAGCCCCATCTAAACAAAAGAAAATCTGAAAATAAGAAGCAACACTTGATCCAGGTGAAAAGGAATCAGTGAAACAATTCCAAAAATAAGAAATGTCAGACCAAAAGGACATCCCTAAAAGAGAATGCCAGCTCTTTAGCAATGGATGCCAAACAAATTGAAAATATTGAAATGACAAATGAAAGATCCCAAATATGGATTGTTAAGGAAGGTCAAAAAAATTCAAGAGAAAATGGAAAACCAACTCAAAGAAACCAGAAAAACAATTAAGAAAGTGAAGGAAAAATTCACAAAGAGAGAGACATATTGGGAAAAAAAAAAAAAAAGCAAATTGAACTTCTGGAAATGAAAAATTCATTTCAGGAAATACAAAACACAGTAGAAAGTTTTAAGAATAGACTAGATTAGGCTGAAGAAAAAAATCTCAGAGCTTGAAGACAACTCTTTTAAATTAATTAAGTCCTTCAAAAATAAAGAAAAGGGGATTAAGAGGAACAAACAAAGCCTACAAGAAATGTGGGATTATGCAAAATGACCAAATAGAGGAATTATAGGCATCCATTAAGGAGAAGAAGAAAATACACAAGGTCTGGAAAACCTGTTTGAAGGAATAATTGAGGAAAACTTCCTTGGTCTTGCTAGAGATTCAGACATACTGGTATAAGAACCTCAATGAACACCTGGGTGATTCATTGTAAAGAGGCAATCAGCAAGTCACATAGTCATCAGACTGGCCAAAATTAACATGAAGGAGGAACTTAGGTGCCATAAGGTGAAAACATCAAGTCACTTACAAAGGAAAACTCATCAGGCTAGCTGCAGACTTCTCAACAGACAACTTATAAGCCAAAAGAGAGTGGGGCCCCATCTTCAGTCTTCTTAAACAAAACAACTGCCCTCCTAGAATTTTGTATCCTACAAAACTAAGTTTCATACAAGAAAGAGAAATAAACTTTTCAATAAAGCAAACACATCATGTCAAGGCCAGTCTTTTCAAGACCAGACCTGCCTTGCAAGAAATACTGAGAACTGCATTATACATGTATCAGCACAACAGTCACCCACCAGAGTAAAATCACCCAAAAGCTTAAGCTCAGAGCTCATATAAAACAATAGTACAAGAGGTAAAACAAAGCAATAAGGTATACCCAGCAGGAAGAATAAAACAGCACCCCACATATCAATTCTATCCATCAACCAAGGTGAATGGTTTGAATTCCCCACTCAAGAGGCATAGGCTGGCTAAATGGATAAAAAAAATAAAAGCCAAGTATCTGCTGTCTCCAGGAAACACATCTAATCCACAATAACTCATACAGACTCAAGGTGAAGGAGTGGAAATAAATATTCCATGTAAATGGAAACCAAAAGAAAGCAGACACAGTCATTCTCATATCAGATCAAATTGATTTTAAATCAAAAACAGTAAAGGAAAAAGAAAAACAAGATAGTCAATATATAATGGCAAAGGGAACAATTCAACAAGAAGACATAACAATCCTAAATATTTATGCACTTAACACAGGAGCACCTAGATTCACAAAACAGATCCTACTAGATCTAAGCAAAGAGATAAACAGTGACACAGTAATTGCTGGAGTCTTTAATACCCCCTGACAGAACTAGACAGAAATAAATAAAGAAACACTGGACTTAAATGGGACTCTAGAAAAAAAATGGGCCTAAACAGACATTTACAAAACATTTTACCCCAAAACTACTAAATATACATTCTTTTCATCAGCACATGGAACACTCTCCAACAATGATCATATTTTAGGGTACAAAACATGTCTCAACAAACTAAAAAATTAGAAATCATACCATGTATCTCCTCAGAACAGAGTGGAAAAAAACTAGAAATCAACTCCAAGAGAAACAATTCTACACAAAATCATGGAAATTAAACAGCCTGCTGCTGAATGATTATTGGATCAATAATGAAATTAATATGAAAATTAAAAGATTCCTTGAACTGAATGACAATGGGGACACAAGCTACCAAAATCTATGGGATTCAGCAAAAGCAGTCCTAATGGGAAAATTTATAGCCTTAAATGCCTACAATAAAAAGACAGAAAGATCACAAATTAACAATCTACTGGCATATCTCAAGGAACCAGAAAAGGAAGAGCAAAACAAACCCAAAGCTATCAGAAGAAAAGAAATAACTAAGATCAGGGAAGAAATAAATGAAATAATTTAAAAAAAGAAGATAATACAGAAGTCAACACAACATAAATTTAGTTCTTTCAAAAGATAAAAAAAAAAAAAGATAGACCTCTTGCTAGATTAACCAGGAACAGAAGAGAAAGGCCCCAATAAGCTCAATCAGAAATGAAAAAGGAGATATTACAACTCATATCACAGAAATACATAATATCATCTGTGAATACTATGAAAATTTCTACACACATAGTCTTGAAAATGTAGAGAAAATGGACAAATTCCTGGAAACATACAATGTCCCAAGACTCAATCAGGAAGAAATAAAACTCCTAAATAGACCAATAATGAGCAAAGAGATTTAAGCATCAATAAAACATCTTCCAACAAAGAAATAAGCATCATTAAAACATCTTCCAATAAAGAAAGGCCCAGACCATATGAATTCACAGATGAATTTTATCAGACCTACGAAGAAGAGTTGGTAAACATTTTGCAGAAATTATTCCATAGCATCGAGAAGGCAGGAATCCTCCCCAGCTCATTCTATGAAGCCAGTATCACATTGATACCAATGCCAAGAAAGGACACAACAAAAAAAGAAAACTGCAGACCAATATCCTCTATGAATATAGATGCAAAGACTCTCAATAAAATACTAGTAAACTGAATTCAACAGCACATCAAAAAAATTATCCACCATGACCAAGTAGGCTTCATCCCAGGGATGCAAAGATGGTTCAACATATGCAAATCAATAAATGTGATTCACCACATAATCAGGAGCAAAACCAAAGATTATATGATCATCTCAATACATGCAGAAAAAGCATTCAATAAAACTCAGCTCCCTTTCTTGATAAAAACCCTCAACAAACTAAGCATAGAAGAAACATATCTCAAAATTATAAAAGCCATACATGACAAACCCATAGCCAACATCATATTGAGTAGGGAAAAGTTGAAAGCATTCACACTAAGAACTGGAACAAGACAAGGATGCCTACTGTCACCACTTCTATTCAACATAGTGCTGGAAGTCCTACCCAGAGCAATCAGGCAAGAGAAAGAAATAAATGATGTCTAAATCAGGAAAGAGGAGGTTAAAATATATTGTTTTGCAGATGATATGATCTTATATCTAGAAAACCTCAAAGATTTCATCAAGAGAGTCTGGAATTGATAAATAAATTCAGCAATGTCTCAGTTTACAAAATCAATGTACACAAATCAGTAGCATTTCTGTTTACCAATAATGGTCAAGCTGAGAGTCAAATCAAAGACTCAATACCATTCACAATTGCTGAAAGAAAATAAAATATTTAGAAATGTACTTCACCAAGGAGGTGAAAGATCTCTACAAAGAAAACTATGAAACACTGAGGAAAGAAATTACAGATGATACAAACAAATGAAAAAACATATCATGCTCATGGATTGGTAGAAACAACATTGTTAAAATATCCATATTACCCAAAGTGATTTACAGATTCAGTGCAATACCCATTAAAATACTAATGTCATATTTCATAGATCTAGAAAAAATAATTCTACTTTTCATTTGGAACCAGTAAAGAGAAATAATATGAAAGTAAAAAACAGTAGGTTAAAACAACTACTTTGGTATTAAAAATGACTTTAACTTTTCTGTCTTTAGCAGTAAAATATTTTGTGTACTTTCCTCTTTCCTTTGATGCTTTCTACAAAATTGCTTTTAAGAAAGGACTTTGTATTTGTCATTAATACTTTAGCATGAATACTAATGTGTTACTTCACAGAAATAGTTGCTCTTTTTTCATTTCATTTCCGGTTGTGGAACTAAATATGTTATTGCCTCTAGGGAATATAACCTTCAGAAAGTGAAAGAGGTGTTGTTTTGGGTTAAGAGAATTTTCTAGATTGGTTGAAATCATACGGCCAAATTATAGGAGACTACAGAACTTACAAAACCTGCACAATTTTATTTTTTTCTGGGGAGCTGAGAAAGCAGCTTGGTGTTGTTAGAAAGTACTGGCCTGATTTGGCTTTATTTCCTGGCTCCATCACTTGCTAATGGTGTGACTATGGGTGATATAGTTAATATCTTTGAACTTCAGTGGCATCATCTAGAAAATGTCAGCTAACAATCCCTCTATTACAGGGCCATGTGCTTAACATTTAATAGGTAGTTACTACAATGTATGAAAATAACAAGGGAAAACAATGTGTTAAGGGAGTATAAAGGCAGCAATAGTGTCAGTAGTAAGCTTTAATAAACATTTTACATATATCGTCTCACAATAACTCAATTATTGTCCTCATTTTACAGATAAAGAACTGAGGCAAAAGTGGCTCAGTAACTGGCTCAAGGCTATTCATGTAGCAATTGGTGGAGCAGGTGAAGGCAGTGAGCAGTTTCCCAAGTCTTCTCTCAATCCTTCATCCAGATGACCTCCCCTGGTGTGACAACAGACTCGGGTGTGATGGGTATGGGGTGTACGAGTTTGAGAATCCCTCTTTGATATTTGATTTGACACTTTTGTGATGCCTAGAAATTTAAGTACATTGCATCTCATTAATATGTTCAAGATTATCTTATCCACAAGTTTTCCCATGATATTAAAACAAAATTTTTACCTTAATGCTTACTTCTCAGTTTAGTAAACAAACAAATGAAAAAATAACTCATTTGAAGTCTACTATGTGCCAGGCATTGTACTCAGCTTATTAGCCTTGAAGAGTTTAAAGTATAGAGGAAGAAACAAATGCACAAACAGGTCATTTAAATATAAATATGGTAAAAGGTAAAACACAGGTATATCTGAGGTGCTGTGGGAAATAAGGAAGGAGGCTTTAGGGCATCCTGGGAAAACAGGGAGTTCTGCCTAGAGGAGAAGACACATAGTTTTGGTGGGTGGGTAAGAACCAGACAGACTGAGGAAGGTGAAGAGGGTGCTCCCTTCAGATGGAATAGCAAAAGCAAAAGCATGATGGCAAAAAACAGTATGTGGTGTGGGAGGTGAGGGGGTTACAGAGAATTGCAAGCAGATGGGCTTTCCAGATGGAGATGGATGTGGGGAACAGCAGTGACCAGAGCAGGCAGGTGGGTTCAGGGCATGGACTGCAACACGCCTCCTCACTGAATAGTCTGCTCAGTTGGCTGTCATTGTGTGGGTGGTGGGAACTGCAGAAAGGTTAAGGAGGATTGAAATGGTCACTTTTCCGTCTAGCTCCACTGTGGAGAACACAGGGGAGGAGGGGACAGGATTTGTCTTTTTGATGCCCTTTTATTGATCAACATCCTTTGTGGAAGCTTTTTATTCACTTATGTTTTACCTTTCTTTTCTCTCCCTGCTTCTGTATCTACAACCCAACAGGGAGATGAGAATTTAATAAGTAAATGCAGTAACTTTTGATAGCTTCTGCCCCTTCTTCTATAGTTTTTTTCAGTCCTTCTTCTGCATGTTTACTCTGATGTAGTCAACATTTCATTTTACAGTTACGTCTTAGTGAGTTTCATTCTATGATTATCCCTAGAGATCTGGCTCATGTAAACTTAGGATCCTGGGCTCTGCCAGATATTCTCCTGGAGTTCTTCCAGAAGTGGAATAAGAATCCCCAAATCCCAACCCTGAAAATTGTCTGTATTGTTCTCTGGAAAGCCTAGGAAAATATTGGAGCCAAAAAACTTACTTAGGAGAGTAATGCGAGGAGATAAGTGAGAGAATCTTCTCTTTATAAATAGAAAGCACCTGGAGTGGAGAGGGTGAGGTGAACTGATTTCTACTTAAGGCTCATAGTTAGCTTTTTTTTTGTCTGTATTGAAGTACAATTTACATATCATGTTTTTATTCCATTTTAAGTGTACAATTAAATGGTTATTAGTAAATTTACCAGGTTGTACAGCTATTCACATAAATCAGCATAGTTAGCTTCTTAATTGTCTTTCTTAATTCCAGATGGGCACGTGTGGAAACTCATCCCCCTTGTACAGTTCAATTCTGCATGGGAGACCAGTGATTCTCAAGGGAGATGAAGGGTACAATCAAAACCACCCCTGGCCTTTTTCAAACACAGGGTTTTGTGGGCAATCTGATACTGTCCCACTGCCCTCTCCTGTGCTCCCCTCTTGAAAAGTGAGTTGCAATTACCGATGGGATATGGCACATCCCTCAGGTATATCTGGGTAAATAAAAGATGGAGAACAGTTGTAGGCATCCTCTGGTGGTGTGTGCTGTGGTGTGCAGGGACACCTAAAAGAAACCAGATAGGATTGTATAAAGTTGGCTGCCATGTTTTTCCTGGTCCCCCACTGTCAGATAGCTGTGTTTTCTTTTTGTGACAAAGAAGTGACTTACAGCATGTCATAAATCAAAGGCTGTTCTCTTACTTTTCCTAGTTCCTAGAAGGCCAGGACTGTGTCTTATGTATCTTTCTATTCCCATGCCTTGCACAATGCCTGGTGCAGAGCAATTGCCCAAAAGATATCCTACAAAATCAGTAAGAAATGATCTTAGGAGGGCAAAAAGCAAAAAGGCAAGGAGTCTATAAACTTCTAATTATTCAAAGCACTGTATTTTCCTACCAAAATGTTTGAATTGGGCCTTTTACACATTTAGCATTTGGCTTATTTGGTAATTATTATTCTGTTACCTCACATTTAGGACACCCTAGCATTATGAATAAAACTAATTGAGACCTCTGAGCAACTGTTGATTTTCAAATACTTTTCTTTCCTACAGCAAATAACACTCTTTAGGGCATATTTTGTGCCATGTGTTTTTAAAATTTATCTTGATGAACTAAACAACAATAATTTGACAGTGAAGACATTTAAATCATGCACTTTAGTGCAATTCCCAGAGCTACAGAAGACAGGCCACTGTGATTGAAGCAATGGATTGAATCTCTGCTGCCAGATGGCAGTTGAAATATAATGGGCTTTCAGCCGTCAGCCACAGCTAGAGGTTTGCACGCAAAGGATAAGCTTCTCAGTGATGGAAAATTGAAAGCTGGGTGGTGACTTGAAATTCTTGCATTGTTCCTAGTAGTAGCTTATAAAGCATAGGGGAAAACTTCATTTATGCAAATTCTGTTTAGGATAGTATTTGTAATGGAGCTGCATAAACATACTTCTTGAATCCTGGTACTATTGCTGTTTTCTGTATGTGCTGTATTTGATTTTTAAACACACATGTCTGAAATCAGAACCAGCATTGTATTTCTCAATCTATGATGTTTACATGATTTTGCTCTAATCATTTTTGAAAAACAGAACAATCAGGGAGAAATGGCTTCCCATGTCCCCAAAGCTTTTAAACAGGGGATTTCAAAATTTCCTGTAATGACTCGTTTGATTTTTCTTGTTGTGCTGTATGTTGCAATTGGTTCAGGGCAAAAGTTCTTTAAATTTTGTACTTAATGTTAAAATAGCCCTGAAATCATATAATACTTGATAGGATGAAGCTATTCTCTATGTTTCTATAAGTTCTGTCAGAGAATGCATCTGGATCCATTCAACCATGTTCAATGTTTTTAAATGCCAAATGAGAGCTTCAGAAGAACCCCTTGAGGAAGGAGAGATGACATTTGCCATGCTCTGTTAATATCAACTCAGGAAGAATATATCTGGCAACACATTTATCCTGATAAACATGATGATAGGGAAAATTTTTTTTAAGCTCTGGCAGCATGTATTTACTGCTACATCTGTACACGGACTGTCAGGTCGCATAAAAGTGGCCGCAAGAGAAGACAGTTGCAGGGAATAGGTTATGTAATGAGATCAAGCCATTGAAAGTCTGGCATCCAGCTGTAATTCTACAGCATGAAGAGTCCGCTTATCCACCCAAGTCAAGGATGATTTTTTTTTTTTTTTGGTCACTGTTCATGAAATCACATTGTTATCCCCTTCAGCTGTTCAATGAGCGACTAGAAAAATGAATGAAATGTATAAAAATGGTAGGAAAAGGAAAAAGGCCTCGGGCTATAGAATTTATTGCTAGAGAACTCAAGATTTTTATGCAGGTAAATTTCCTAAATAGAAAAGGCCCACAGATTCTTGAGCCATTCAGAAATAAATATGTCGTTCTAAGTTTATGATGTCCACAAAATCCTACAGTATTGTAACTCTCATTTTCATAAATATAGGACACTAGTCTTTAGAACGGCCTAAAAAATCATTCAAATGAGGGAGATGGCAAAAACTACTGAAGCAGAGATTCCTTAAGTGTAAGTTAGTAGGTTTTCAATCACTTTAGTTTCACAATTTGACACTATTAAGGCTAATATATGGGTGCCTGGCAGCACAGCTACCATTAAGAATCTATCAGTGTTTCCATTATAAATCCCATTTTTCAGGGGTTAATAACTTGGTCATAAAAATTCACTGCAGGATAAAATCAAGTCTTGAAGGGAAATCTTTTTCCTTAATCCCAGCAGAAGAATTTGCTCATGTTTCTAAGACTAAGATGGCTAGAAACCAGAAAAGGTAGAATATGTGAATTAGTCAGCGTTCCCCAGAGAAAAATAATTAATAGAATATACATAGACACATAAAAAGAGATTTCTTATGAGGGATTAGACCATGTGGCCAGGGAGGTTAAGTCCAATGATCTACTTGTGTGCAAACTGCAGGGTAGGAAAGCCAGTGGTATACATTCCAGACCAAAACCAGAGGCCCAAGAACCAGGGCAACCGATGTGTAAGTCTAAATTTTAGTCTGAAGGCCCAAGAGCCAGAAGCATTTATGTCTGAAGGCAGGAGAATATGTATGTTCCAGCTTAAGCAGAGAGAGCAAATTTGCTTTTCCTTTGCCTTTTTGTCCTATACAAGCCCTCAACAGATTGGACTGAAGGATGTCCACCTGCATTGATGAGGGCAATCTGATCTTCTTTATTCAGTCTACTGATTCAAATGCTAATCTCTTATAGAAACACTCTCACAGACATACCCAGAAATAATGCTTTATCAACAATCTGGGCATCCCTTAGCCTAGTCAAGTTGAAACATAAAACTAACCATTACAATATGTATTAGCATTTATTTCTGAAAATGTTGCATCAATCCTGGTGCTGTCAGGTATGGCAATATGTGCAGGAGTGGTATTTGTTTGTTGACTTGCTTTTTCTTCTACCTCTCCTTTTCCTTCTCTTTTCCATGCTCCTCTTCCTCCTCCTCCTCCTCCTCCTCTTTTTTTTTTTTTTTAAAAAAAAATCATGGTTTTGAGTGGAAGTTTATTCTTTTAACATGATCAACATTTGGACTTTGCTCACTGGAAAAAGAGCAAGGACTGTTCAGTTTCATACTTAGTTACAAGTCAGAGCTGTATATACATCCTACACAAAATGAGCTCTGAGCTCCTTTTCCTTCTGGCTCCCTATATTCTTTTCAGCACTGAAATGTTCTTCACAGAAACATAAAGTTTATTCTGTAAATTTGGAAAGTTGCAAGCTCTTATTTTGTAGTTGAAATGAGGAAATCCATCTACCAGCCCATAAATTTTTGACTAACCAGCAAAATATTTACTAACTTTTCCTATACTTATCAAATTCGTAGTAACTATGATGGCATATCAATATAGTGGATCTAGTAAGGAATGAAACAATTCTATGTTTACTTATTGCTGAGGTCTTTTAGATCTAGATTCATTACTTGCAGGGTCTAGCTCTCTGAGCACATTCTGATAGGTAAAGGCTAGTCTACTTTTGGACCAAATTATTTTTTCTGCAGTTGTGTAAGAAGGAAAGTTCCTCTTTTCTCTTCCTGGGGGAAAAACAGTCAAACTACACTTCATCATGGACCACCGAATGATTCAGAACACTGTGGAGCTACTTTCCATGCAGAATTCCAGGAACAGAATGGAGGAGAAAGAGAAAGCATTCGGTTTTAACTGTGAGAAATCAGGGCAGAATAATTCTAAACATTCTGGATGATTTTTAGCACATACAGTAGGAGAATTAGGAATTGCTGACACATGTTGATTTCTAGACACATAGACATTCTCAGTTCCACCTCCAGCTTTCTATTGGTGCACATGATATTTTGACCTGATATTCTCACCATCTCCTCCTACTAGTGCTTTGCCCTGACATACGCATTTCTTTTCCTCCATAACTGGTGCTGCCATGCCTCCTTGCTCTCCTAGACATCTCTTAGCTAACCTGGCAAGTCTCCCTGAAATTTCAGACAATGCAGGATCTGGTGTGCCTTGCTGCCCCCTACTGGTGACCACAGACTGTTAGACTTGGGGCTTCAATGCAATCTTAGATTTTTGTTGTTGTTAATTAATGTCAACATTGAGAGATATTTATGGAAGCTTTATTATAAAGTTATTTGTTTTTAATTTTTTTAAATTTTATTTTTAATTGACAAATAGTAATTGTACATATTCTTAAGGTACATAGTGCTGCTTTAGTACATATAATGCACAGTTATCAGATCAGGGTAATTAGCCTGCCTGTCATCTCAGTCATTTATCGTTTCTTTGTATTGGGAACATTCAATAAGTAGTTTATAGCTAAATAACTATTATGTAGTGACTTTATGACTTTACAATTAATAATTTTGTTTTTAAAATATTTATTTTGACTTTGTTTTCCTTCATACATTTATAAGGAATTTCTTTACTTTTTTTAATGATCTTTTCCAAAAATTGCCACAACATTACTAAAAGTGCAAGGCAAATTTTTCTACTAGAATTGTGCAAATATTTCTTTCTTTGTACACCTAAACCAAAAATTGATTTCTTATGGCTTTGAACATAGTTCTTTCTCTAAATTGAAAACATGCATACCAGTTGCATATTGCTTCCTTGAAACAGCTTGGTTTTTTTTTCTTTTCAAAAATTTTAATGGTGCATTGGTCTGTTTGGGTACCGTAACAAAATGCCATAGCCTGGGTGGCTTAAACAACAGAAGTTTATTTTCTCACAGTTCTGGAGATTAAAAGTCCCAGATTAAGGTTCAACAGGGTCAGTTTCTGATGAGGGCTCCCTTTCTAACTTGCAGATGGCCACTTTCTTGCTCTGTCCTCAGAGCTCTGGTGGATATCAGTCCTATCAGACCAGGGGTTCACTCTTTTGACCTCATTTAACTATTATCACCTCCTCATAGGTTCTGTCTCCAAATGCAGTCACACTGGGGGTTGAGGCTTCAACATGAATTTTGAGGGGATGCAGCAAAAGCACTCTATCTGTAACAAATGCTGACGTGGATTTTAAATATCTAACTGATTTTCAATCAAACTAATTTTTTAAAAATATCACATACCATGGGCTAAGAATGAATGGGAATGGGATAGTTATTAGAATTATAAAGTATGGTCCTTACCATGGTGAAGTGACAATACAGCCGAGGAAATGGAGCTAAAATCAAGACGAAAACCAGAAGAAAAACATCATACTGTCTTTTTTTTTTTGAGACTGAATCTCACTTTGTTGTCCGGACTAGAGTGCTGTGGCATCAACCTAGCTCACAGCAACCTCAAACACCTGGGCTCAAGCGATCCTTCTGCCTCAGCCTCCCGAGTAGCTGGGACTACAGGTATGTGCCACCATGCCCGGCTAATTTTTTCTATATATTTTTAGTTGTCCAATTAATTTCTTTGTATTTTTAGTAGAGATAGGGTCTCGCTCTTGCTCAGGCTGGTTTCGAACTCCTGACCTTTGAGCGATCCGCCCACCTCAGCCTCCCAGAGTGCTAGGATTACAGGCGTGAGTCACCGCGCCCGGCCATCATACTGTGCTTAATTAGAAAAGAAGTTCTAAGTGTGGACTGGAATAACCAGAGAAAGCTTCTAGGAAGAAACTGCCTTTAGCCTTGTACTGAAGGATGACTAAGGCTTTATTAACTTCAGGGGAGGAGGTATGAGGGAGAATATTTTACTGCCAGGAAGTCACTGGCTTCAGAATGAATACAAAATATGCATTATAGTGTACGGAGCTTCACCTGACTATCAGAGAGGACATTTAAAGGCCTTTTACAATAAAATGTTATTGTTTAATATTCCCTGCATATCCATAGAGTGCTGGTTTAGAGTATACACGTGGTCATGGTCTTTGTTCTTTGTAAGTTTGCAATCAAAGGCGGTAAATACTCAAGTCTGGCAGCTTGGGTGCTTTCAGCATTTGCTGAAATCACCTATTTTCCCACCAGGCTATACTCCTGACTAAAGCAGTGGGTTACGTGTCTTGGGCTGAAGCACCCCACAAAGAATCACCAACGTTGGGTTGAAAAAAAAACAAGAAACAGAAACCAAAAGCTCTTCTTTCCTTTGTTTCTTTCTTTGCTAGACTGTCTGATGGGTCCAGAATGATTTCAGAGCATTGGGAAACCCTTGGCCATTCCAGAGGGTAAGGGTTAGAAACACTGATTGATGCCTAATACTTTCCGTGCTTCTCTGTAAATCCCACTCAATAGTTCATTTATTTATTTCTTAAACCATAGGGAAAACAGGCCTGGGAAAACCAACTCATAGCACTGGGTTCTGAATGTTAAGATACATGTAGCTCTACCTCCCAGCAACGCCTGCAGGCAGAGCCTACCCCACTGTGAACACTGACATATTTCTAATTATACCATCTCCAATTCTATAAATGCTATGGTCAGTAGTAACAGAAAATGTTACCACTATAAAAATTAGTCTGTAATTTAAACTGGATTCTCTACCAAAATCAGACAAAATGCTGTTTTTGAAAAAAGCCATTGTGATGTAAATTGTATCTTTTTTTGCAGGGTCTTATCTGAGGGAAAAATTGTGTGGTTGTTGAAATTTGTCTTTGACTTTGTCTCTTACTGCAAGATCGTTTTCCTCCCTCTGCGGACTCTTTTCAGGCCCAGATGCCCACATTTTACTTCTCTTGTGCTTTTACCTCTGCTCTCCCCTATTAATCAAAAAAAAGTATCTGTTATCAGTCTTCCAAAACCTGGTATGAATTTTTTTTTTTTTTTTTGAGACAGAGTCTCACTCTGTTGCCCGGGCTAGAGTGAGTGCCATGGCGTCAGCTTAGCTCACAGCAACCTCAAACTCCTGGGCTCAAGCAATCCTCCTGCCTCAGCCTCCCGAGTAGCTGGGACTA
>CAUYRT010043592.1:0-17280 GCA_963574885.1 Lepilemur ruficaudatus | reverse complement strand
TCTACCCCCCACCCCCTGAATCTCTAGTGAACACCACCAAGTTTTCTTTTGTTTACAGAACTTCCTTTAGCTTCAGGATAGGTCTGCTAGTGAAAAATACTCTTGGTTTTCTTTCATCTGAGAATATCTTGATTTCCCCTTCATTTTTTTTCCTGTTTTTTTTTATTGTGGTAAATGTAATGTAAAATTTATCATCTTAACTATTTTTAGGTGTAAAGTTCAGTGGTATTAAATACATTGATAACATTGTGCAACCATCACCACCATCCGTCTTTATAACTTTTCATCTGTGCCTGAAATTATATGCCCATTAAACCATAGCTCCTCAACCAGCTCCTGGCAATCACTATTTTATTTTCTGTCTCCCCTTGATTCTTTGTATTTATATTTTATTTTATATTTTGAGACTAGGTCTCACTCTTTTGCCTGGGCTAGAGTGAAGTAGTGTCATCATAGCTTGCTGCAACCTCAAACTCCCGGGCTCAAGCAATCCTCCTTCCTCGGCCTTCCAAGTAGCTGGGACTGACTACAGGCTTGCACCAGGACGAAAGACTCTATCTTATTTAAGTTTTCTGTTTTAGCTGGTTTCCTTTGACACCACTCCAGCAGGGGGAGGTGAGACATCACCTCATTATCAGGCTCCCCCTACAGATTCCCCTTCCTTGGTCTCCACTGACACCACAGACTGGGTGTGACCCAGTTATTCATGGAAAGTGGTTAAAGTTCTGACTCTCCGTTAGACCTCCTTGGACTCTACCCCAGTGGGGAGGGGGTGCACCTCATTACTGCCCAGTGGCGGCTGAAGTCCAGGTTCCCCACATGGTTTCCACCAGCACGATGTATGGGAGCTTTGTTATCTCCTGGTGGGAATGAAAGCCCTGGTTCCCGATTTGTCCCTGATACCACCTCGACAGGGGAGTTGGGAGCACTTAACAGTCTGGTGGTGGTGGAAGTTTAGACTCTCCACTTGGCCTTTGCTGACATGTGTAGAGTGGGGCCCTAGTTTTTTTTTTTTTTTTTTTTTTTTAGAAAGAGTCTAAAACTGTTGCCTGGGCCAGAGTGCCGTGGCATAAGCCTAGCTTACAGCAACCTCAGACTCCTGGGCTCAGGTGATCCTCCTGCCTCAGCCTCCTGAGTAGCTGGGACTACAGGCATGCACCACCATGCCCAGCTAATTTTTTCTATATATTTTTAGTTGGCCAATTCATTTCTTTCTATTTTTAGTAGAGACAGGGTCTCGCTCTTGCTCAGGCTGGTTTCGAACTCCTGACCTTGAGCGATCCTCCTGCCTTGGCCTCCCAGAGTGCTAGGATTACAGGCGTGAGCCACCACGCCTGGCCGGCCCTAGTTTTTTATGTGGTATTTGACTGCAATAGAATGGTTATTTTCTAAATGTTTCTGTCCAGCTAAGCTTCCCCTTTTCTGGTCCTTTAGCTAGAGAAAGCTGGCTTTTGTGGGGGCTTGTTTGATCTGTGACCATTGGCATTTCTGAGTTGCCTACTTCTTTGGCACTCAGTCTGTGATATATGACGCAGAAAGAAAACCCAGGGAACTAACTGTTGGGTCAGTGTTTCAGTCCAAGGCCACTAGCCAGTGTCCCTTCTTTTCTCCATCTTTCAGAGCCTGCTTATGTGTTGTTTTACATATAGTGTTTGGGGTTTTTAGTTGTACTAATGTGGAGGAATTGGAGGAAGCACATCTGCTTCATCTTCTCAGAAACCTGTATAACCTTTTTAAAAAGTGCTTTTGCAATATGTTTGTGGAGCCATAAATATCATCATACTCCATCAATCTTATGCTAAGAGTCTAAGATGCTATCTTAAGGAATCCGCCAAAAAAAGAAAAACAAAGGTATGAACATATTCACTAAGAGTGACCAAAAATTGGAGGATTAAATAATGTAGCCTTTAAAAATACAATTATGAAGACTATGTTGCAACTGAGAAAAACTGCTTAACATGCTATATTAAAAAATAAAGGATAGAGAAAAATTGATAACCTTGGTGACACTAAAATTGAAGATTTATTTGTAGTAAAAGGCAAATATTACCACCTTATACATAGTCCATGATAGATGAAAACTGGAAAAAGTATTTGTAACTTATATAACTTATAGTTGGTTGGTGTTTCTAATATGTGCTGAGCTCTTAAAAGCCTATTAAAACAAGGGATGCTCCAATAAAAAAGTAGATAGAAAACATGAAGGAGAAAGGATATGCCACTTTAGTAATAATGAAAGACATGCAAATAAAACACTATGCCAGTGTTTTCACCTCAGTGTTGGAAAAGATTAAAAACATTGACTAAGCTTGTTGTTGGTGAGAGTGTGAGGAAATAGGTACTCTCATATACTCTTGGTAGGAGTATAAACTGGTGCAATTATTTTGGGGGGAAGTCTGATGTGTTTATACTCTTTTGCCAGACAATTACACTTCCAGGAATTTGTCCTGTGTAGATAAATTCACACTACTCAAAATCCAAGTAGTTTTATGTGATTAAAAATAGTGCAATTAACTGTACACCTCGGTAAATTCACTGAAAATCATTTAATTGTACACTTAAAATGAAGTGTTGGTTGTACGTAGATACAGTTGGAGCACTATGTATGTACTCTCTGGACTACTTTGACAGACTAGGTTTTTGATTTTTTTTTTTTTTTTGAGACAGAGTCTCACTCTGCTGCCCAGGCTAGAGTGAGTGCCATGGCGTCAGCCTAGCTCACAGCAACCTCAAACTCCTGGGCTCAAGCGATCCTACTGCTTCAGCCTCCCAAGTAGTTGGGACTACAGGCATGCGCCACCATGCCCGGCTAATTTTTTCTATATATTTTTAGTTGGCCAATTAATTTCTTTCTATTTATAGTAGAGACGGGGTCTCGCTCTTGCTCAGGCTGGTTTTGAACTCGTGACCTTGAGCGATCCGCCCGCCTCAGCCTCCCAGAGTGCTAGGATTACCGGCGTGAGCCACCGCGCCCGGCAGATTAATAAAAGTTTTAAAATCTGACCATAACAAGTATTGATGAGGGTATGAGAAAATGAATCTTCAAACATCAATGGTAGGAATGTAAGCCTGGTACGATCACTTTGGGGAGCAAATTGGAATTGTCTACTAAAGTTCCTCAATTCCACAATTCACTTTTAGATCCTAGAGAAACTTGCAAGCAAGCATGTTCAAGAATATTCGCTCTAGAATTTTGTTAAAGTGAAAAAGTGGAAACAACCTAGAATGGATAAAGAAATTATCCAGATAATGGCATATTGTGGCAGACAGTTTCTAAGATGGTTCCCATTGATCCTTCCCCCGTCCCACCCAGTATTCAGTCTTGGGCTGAACCTAGAGTCTTAGAATACAGCAAAAGTGGAAGAATGGCACTTCCAAGATTTGGCTACAGAAGCTGGATTAGTTTCCTAGAGCTGCCATGATGAATTACTGCACACTGGGTGGCTTGAAACAATGTAAATTTATTCTCTATGTTTCCTGGAACCATCAGTCTGAAATCAAGGTGGCAACAGGGTTGGTTCCTTCTGTAGCCTCTGAAGGAGAAATGGAACTATCCTGCGCCTCACTCTTAGCTCCTGGTTACTGCCAGCAGCCCTTGCCTTCCTTGGCTGGTAGATGGATCTTTCCAGTCCCTGTCTCCATCTTCACATTGCCTGTGTCTCTGTCCTCTCCCCTTCTTATAAGGATATTGGTCATTGAATTTATGGCCCACCCGAAATCCAGAATGGTTTCATCTCACAATCTTTAACTGATTACATCTGCAAAGACCCTATTTCCAAATGCGGTCACCTTTTGAGGTTTGGGGGGTCACTAGTCAACCCATTACAGATGGTGACAGCAGCTTGTTCTTGTTTGCTTGCTCTGACAAAGCAAGCCGCCATATTGTGAGTGGCCTGTGGAGAGGCCCATGTGGCAAGGAACTAAGGGCGGCCTGCAGCCCGCGAGGAACCGAGTCCTGCCAGCAACCGCATGAGTGAATTGGAAGCAGATCCTGCCCCAGTCACGTGTAGATGAGACTTCTCCAGCAGACACCTTGATTACAGCCTGCTGGAGAATCTGAGCCACAGTACCCAGCTAAGCCACACCTGAATTCGACTCCTGACCCACAGAAACAGAGACGATAAATGTTTTAAGCCGGTAAGTTTTGAGGTAATTTGTTACACAGCCACAAATACCTAATACAGGAACTCCACAGCAGTTTAAAAGAATGAAGTCGAGCTACCGATGTTAACTAGGGAAAAGCTTAATAATAATATCGAATGGAAAGGCAGAGCTGCACATAACAGTTTGTGTAAATGTTTGGATAGCCAAAACGCACTGTCCATGTAAAAATTAGTAGTAGGAACATTAAAATGGTCACAGAGTTTACAAATACTGAGAATTGGCTTGTGCAGTACTGCCTAGCCTCCTGGTATGCACAAAAAGTGGGAAAGTGAAAGCTTTTCCTCCAGACCCTCTTGGACCTTGGTTTGCGTATCTAATTTAGGTTCACCCAGCAGATGCTTATTTGTCCGAGACTCTGATTTAGAACTGAGTCATAAGTGGAGAACAGCAGGGTCCATGTAGGGGCATCGATTCTGAGTATCGGAAATGGCATTCCAGAGCCACCGTCGTGGTGGCTTCCTCACTGTGGTGGAACCAACAAGGCTCTGGAGCCACAGCAACGACCTTGGCAGCCCAGCTCTGAGGTGTGGTTTAGGGGGAGACCTTCCAGAAAACCCAGTCAAGATAAATCCCTTCGGCTTAAACTAGCTAGAGGAGTTCTCCAGCCTCCAAGACTGTGACTACGACCAGAAGTGTACGCTCCAGCCCCACCATGGCAGTGACCTATGGAGGCAGAGGAGGACTCGGGTACGAGGGAGACCTTCAGAGGGAACTATCTGTACGTTTTTTATGTTTGTTTTTTTTTTTTTGAGACAGACTCTCACTCTGTTGCCCAGGCTAGAGTGCTGTGGCGTCAGCCTAGCTCACAGCAACCTCAAACTCCTGGGCTCAAGCGATCCTCCAGCCTCAGCCTCCCAAGTAGCTGGGACTACAGGCATGCACCACCATGCCCGGCTAATTTTTTCTATATATTTTTAGTTGGCCAATTAATTTCTTTCTATTTTTAGTAGAGATGGGGTCTCGCTCTTCCTCAGGCTGGTTTTGAACTCCTGACCTTGAGTGATCCGCCCACCTCGGCCTCACAGAGTGCTAGGATTACGGGCATGAGCCACCATGCCTGGCCTGATAAATAATATTTTGAACAACTCTATCTTTAATTTATGTTAAACATATTGCCATATTAGCTTCATATATGCACACATTTTAAATGAATAAAACACATGCGTTTGAAGTTTGGTGTGTGATCCTCCTTGATCTAATCTTCCTTTATGCTTATCTCCTTCCCTGGTTATAAACACTATCTTGAGTTCAGTTTTATTATTCTCATGCATTTCTTTATGCTTTTGCTACCTAGGTATATGCTCATAAATAATATACAGTATTGTTTTGCATGTTTTAAAACTTTAAATCCTCTCACACATACAACTTGCCTTATGTACTCAGTGTAATTTTTAAGATTTCCTTCATGTTCACCCATGCAGAGCAATCATTTCAATTGCTGCATTGTTTTCATTATGTGAATGTATCACGATTTATTTATCAGCTCTCCACCCCCACCCAAGCAGTTTGAGGAAGAGACAATTTAAAGTCATATCTTTATAATTTGTTGGCCAAGCAGAACACCAAGGATGCCAGGAATCAATATTTTCATTCCTGCCTTTTTCCATGTGCCTTCACTTATTTTGCTACTTTCTTTATAATTTGGCCCGGCCCCCTGGAAAGATTGTTAAGATGACTCATTCACAAAAATTTCTGCACAGGCATACTGAGTGCCTACTCTATGTTAGGGAGGAGCTAAATGTGAGCCAGACATTGGCCAACAGGTAGGTGACTGTGAAGACTATGACCACTGAATTATTGTATATATGCTCATATCTATAATGCAATGCCTGTGGGCTTCATATAGTAATACATGCATATTTTAATTTTTGCTTTTAAAAGACTATGGTTTAAAGTTTTCAAAAATTACAGTTAAGAATTTGGTCTTACTTATCTGTTTATTCAGATGTATGTTTTTCTTGTTTCTTTTTTTTAAGAGATGGGGTCTTGCTCTGTCACCCAGGCTGGAGTGCAGTGGCACAATTATAGCTCACTGCAGCCTCAAACTCCTGGGCTCAAGTGATCTTCCTGCCTCAGCTTCCTGAGTAGCGGGGACTGTGGGTGTCAGCCACTGTGTTCAGCTCCACATGTGTGTTTTTCTTATTTGCCACAGTAATATATTTTAAAACCAAAGCATTAGAGATCACTACAAAGTATTGCTTTTATAGTTACACAGATATTTACAATATCTAGGTTAAATATTGTTACTTCTGGAGATGGAGTGCCTATAGAATTGAAACTGTCTGCCATTCTTCTTCTAAAGAAAGGAACTGAAAAATCAATTATTTATGTTTCCCTGTTTTAGTAGACATTGTTGTGAGTTGTCAACTTCCTATATTCCCATGTAAGCTACAATCTATGATTTGCCTCTGTAATTTCATTATTATTTAGTGACTAGAGCCTTTTTTGAGTGTTAATAGATAAATTCTGTGAATAATTAAGTTATTCTGGTGACTTCATTGTACGTAGGGTAGAAAATAGGTCTCTGAATCACTTTCATTTTTTTCCTTATAAACAAATGCCAATTACAGTAAATTGGATTTTAACATTTGACTAAGTCATCATCTATAGCTATGTGAGGTTTCAACTGACTAAACTGAATGTTACTAAAAGAATCTTATGTGACAAATAAATAAAGTACATATTTTAGAAGAAACTCAAGGAGTTGTGAGCCAAGAAATTCCGAACCTAAGATAATACATTTTGTAAAGGTTAAAGTAGATTTTTCAATTATAAAGTAAATGGAACACATTGGAAATGATTGCAGCTTCTCTCTCTCTTTTTTTTTGCTGTGATCCAGAAATGATCATGTTGATTTTTGAGCTTTTTATGTTAAAAGAAAATCACCCAGATTAAATTTCATGGCTTCGTGAATTCTGGGTTTACTGGTAATGGCTGAGAAATGCCGTGAGGGCCTCAGCTTCTCTGTTGGCTGCTCCTTTGTGTGCTGAACTCTTTTTGAGCCATCTCTTTGCTTCACTTAGGACAATGATGTTGTGGTTTGTCTTACTCAGATCAAGTTCTCAGAATCCGACTACTTTGGCAACGTACTGCAAACCCGCAAGTATTTAGCACAGTCTGATTTCTTCTGGCTAAGAAAAGCTGTTCCAAAAACAGAGTGAGTATTAAAAAAAAGTGAAATAGATAAATACATTGGTGGGAAGTGGAGTCTCTTTAGATTAAACTTTATAATTCCCCTCAAGTCAGAGTAGCTGTCTTGCCAGCTATCTTGTTTTAGCAAATTTTGTGTCATGTTTTGCCAACTCTTATTTTTTATACTGTGTGATTAACATCTTCAATCTAATTACAGGTCCCCTACTCCTAGCATCAACACATATTGAAAGAAGGCTTATTAGGACACAAACATTAAAGTTATTTGTAGATCTAATTATGAATATATATAGAAAAAATTTCTCTAGATTTTCACATTCATGTAGAAACTTTTGAAGATCTTAAATAGAATAAATTGTGTGTGTGGGATTATATGTAAAAAAAAAAGAATAAATACTTTAAAAATAAACTATGATTAGAAGTGTCAAAGTAATTGTATAATTATGAAGCAACTAGAAGATAGTTGAGGTAATGCATATCCAAGAACTGGTAGCTAGATTGTTTTCATCCAATAGCAGTTAGGATTCATTTGTCTTCTTCCCAATTGCCTACAGGAACTTTCCCTACAGGTAGGAGAGTTTCCTTAGGAACTTTTGGGCCCCGGGCCAGCCAGCTATGATTTCCTCTTTTAGCAAAATATTGATGATGATGGTGGTGGTGGTGGTGATGATGATGATGAGAATTATTAATTGTTTACAATGTGCCAGGAAGTGCTTTATAATTTTTAATTCATTTTATCCTCAAGTCAATTCTGTGAGGTGTAGGAACCATTATCCCCATTTTACAAATAAGTGAAAGGCTTACAATTGAGAAACTCTTCAGCCCAGGTTTAGATTACTTTTTGTTCTACCTGCTGGTGCATTTGACTCATAGGACCAGACTCTGTTCCGCTATGGCCCACTTCTATACTGCCTTTTTCCCTTTCTGTTCTCTAGACTGGATAATTTCTGATGATCTGTTTTCAACTCTAGAATTTCCATTTGTTTGTTTTTTATAGCTTCTATTTCTTTGTTGTCATTCTTTTTTTTTGCTGAGTCATTGTCATCATACTTTCTATTAATTCTTTGAATATAGTTTATTTTAATTCTTTGAACTAATTTGTAATAGCTGCTTTCTAGTCTTTGCTAAATCCAACATCACTCAAGTTAGTTTCTAGTGATTCCTTTTCTTACACCTTTTCTTTGCTTAACATCTTTTTTGTTGTTTTTGCTAATGACATTTTAGATAAACATTGTAGCAACTCCTCTGGATTCCAATTTATTTTTGAGACTTTTTTTTTTTAAAGTAACTTTCCTGGAATTATACTTCAGAATGTATCTCCCCTGTAGACATCTCTACTCAGGTTTTTATTTCTTATTTTTTAGCCTTGCTTGCTAGTGGTTGTCCCTGTGTCTGCATAGCTTTAGTGCTCAGTCAGTGATTAGGGCACAGCTTGTGTTCAAACACCTTGAGCCTATAGGGCTTCTACCCTCTGCTAATTGCTCTGTGTGTGAGTTGGGAGTGCCTTCAAAATCACAACCAATTCTCTGTCTTGGATTTTACCTTGATCTTTCCTGCACATGTGTCTAGTTTTTCAATCAGCTGGGAATGTGTGGAGTGCTTATTTAGCCCTTCCATGACTCTTTCTAAAATCTCCTTTTTAAATTTCTGATTGGATTTTCCTCATTTGTTTTCTAAATAAATTGGGCATTTTTAGCTGACAAAGCTGCAGATTTTCACCTCCACCCCCAATTAAGTCCATCCCCTGTGGCAGCAAAGCTGCTGATTTTCCAGCAAGCCTTTTCTGAACTAAATTCTCACTGAACTGGGAGACACAGGAACAGTCTCAGGCAAGAAGGCAGACCACAGACTCCTGCTCTACTTATTCCCAAGCTCTAGCAGCTTTTAAAGATTAAATATATTTTTACCTTATTGCTTACCTTTGATCAATTTTCAGAGCCCTAAAATGATTGTTTGTTGACAATTTTGTCCACTTTTCTGCTTGATTTTTGTGGAAAGATATTGTCAACCTTTTCATGCCATCATACCTGGAAGCCTGGCTTCTATGGCCCACTTTATTTTTTTTCATGGCCCACTTCTTAACCTTGGCTGATATTCTGATTGCCAAATCTTTGACTGGCTCTTTTTATGCTCTCTGAGTCTCTTGTTACTCTCTCTTTCAACTTCCTGCTCTGTCCTGGCTTCTAGAAGCTCTGGGCCCCTGTAGCCTTCCTTAGCTTAAGCTGTGATTACCACCTTAAGCTCCCATCTGGCTATCACTGCCCTCTTCCCTTCAAACCTTCCTATAACACATACCTACGATGTTTTTTGTTAAGTTACTGACTGTAAGGAGTAGGCTTAAGGCTGAATCATGCCCCTGGCTATCACTGACTCCAATCAAAATTGTAAAAGAAGAAGACAGAAGGCTTTAGAACGTCTTTGGAAATGATAGATAATGGTTTAAAGCTATCTGCTTCACTGTCCTCGATTCTATCCTCCCTTCACATTATCTCTCAGTCCACCTATTCTGTTTCATTCCCAGTCTAAATTATTCAATAGGAATTTTAGATTTAGGGTTCTCAAATTGATGACTCAAATCTGATGACTTCAGCAAATGACTTCCGATATTTCTATGACCATTTACATGTAATATGGTAGTCATGGATCTATGTCAATCACCCTGCCCTTAAAGAACTACTTCAGATCAGTTTAAACTCTTTAAAAAAAAAAACCTTGCAGAAAATTCAAGGCTTTTATCGTATTTTTGTGAATTTTCAGGTTCTTCTCAGGCTTCTCTATATTGGCAATGTGGCCAGTTTAATTCTTCAATTTCAAAGTGTCATTACTCATTTGGGTGTGTAGCAAGGCCAGGATTGGTAATTGAAAAACTTCTAAATGTGTCATCTTTAACATCATCCTAAGATACTGACGGACTGTCAGATTCTAATGGTCTTAACTATTTCTAAGATTTTATGCATGCCTTGGGAAAATGCTGGCTTTGTGGGCTTAGGCAAACAGTGTGATTTGTGTGGTCTTCTTCTCTGTCAGTGCAAAACAAATACCTCTTGCACAAGGGTATTAAGTTGGTTAATGTTTGAGAAAAGTTCTCTAGAAATGAAAATCAGTGCAATGCTTATAATTTTTGTTTCCTCAGACTACATGTCTATTTCAGGGAAACAACATTAAGAAATTTAAGTCCTCTTTGCATGGTAGAGTGATATGACAGTCAGTTTCTCTTCTTATTTTTTTTAAAGAAACATCTGGCTGGTCCTTTTCGGGCATTATAGGGAATTTTAGCTTTATTATACCCATTGGCTTTAACTGACATCTTGTAGGTCTGGAAATTCATGAGTTAATGGAGTGGGGATGATTCTGGAGTGGCTCCACTACACTAGTTTACTTTGAACAGCACATCATGATTATATTTCCACAAAGCCCTGAAATAACATTTTGCTTCTTTGTGGGTATAGGAGATAAATATTCTTTATCTTTCATTCTCATGGAATCCATTTTAGCTGCACTAATGTGCATTAAGAAGTTTCTAAGGCTGTGGGAAATGTCAGCAAGAATGAAATTAATTGGGTGGTCATCCCTGAAGGTACATATTTAGGAATTGGTTTTCAGAATTGTCACTTCATCAGTTTGCTTAAAAATAGAGGATTTACTTACTGCTTGGCTTGAGTCAAAAGTAATTTCTTTCCCTCAGGATCCCCTTCTTTGACAGAAATGATTTTAAGCCTGTTTCCCTATTAACTCACTCTCATTCTACTGTGACCAAACACGTATGGATTCTCTTTCTCTTATCTTTTGAAAAATATGTAAAAATATATCAAATGTCTATATAAATTATGGTCCTGCCCAGAATTTCTGTTTGCAAAAGCATTATCTATAGCATGGAATGGGAGTGATATAATCAGGAGGATATTAGTAAGAAAGCAATAAATACTCTATGGTTTTTCCATTCCATATTCCCTAGAGTATCTTTAAGAGTTGATAAGTAAAATGTAAAACGTTAGCCTGATGTATATCTGTTTTATATGGGCCAAAGAAATTGGGGTACCAATGTCTTTTCCTTCAGATTATTGTATTTTGGTATTGCATTCCATCCCATTATCTGGTATATTTCATCCCCATATATTTTGGGATTTGAAATTTATAAATAAGACTTCTCCCTACCTTACCCACTAAATCCTTCCCCAAATACAGACTGCAGAAACACCCTAAAGACATAGTAAAAAGAATTTAAAGCACTTGAATGATACTCTTTGTTTATTCAAGTGGCTGTATACATATAAATAAATTCATTTGAATGGATTTAGTGGTCTTCTGCTCGGTACGTACCATTTGTATAACAGTCTAAGTCCATAAGAAACTTAAAATCTTGTTGGGAGATAAGTTATGCAAATTCAAATGCCTTCAGGGCCAGTTAATAAATGGCTGACCTATGGGGTATAATAATAGGGCGTGGTGGAGACTGTGGAAAACTAGTAATTGCACCGTCCACTTAAAGGAATTCCAATTCAGTAATTTTTTAAACCATTGTGTTGGGCAAACAAAACAATTTTTTGGGAACATTCAGCCCATTGGTTAGGGCTTAGTCTATGAACAGCCAACTTTTTGGTGTTCCAGTTATCTATTGCTATGTAACAAACCATGCCCAAATTTAGAGGGTTAAAACAACAGTACTTATTTATTTTTATCTCTTGTAGTTGTAGGGGTCACTAGGCTCAGCCGTGTAGTTCTTGCTCATGGTCACTCATGTAGTTACAGTCATATAGTGTCTGGGACTGGAGTCATATGGAAGGCTGCCTCTCTCCCATGTCTGGTGGTTAATGTTGCCTGCTGGCTGGAAAACCTATATGTGGCCTCTCTATGTATGTTGGGTTTCTTTGCAGTGTGTTGATTGATAAACTTTGAAGAGCAACTTTCCTGAGAAAGAGAGGGAGGAAGGGTGGGAAGGTGTGCCTGTATGCATCAGAGAAAGATTGTATCACCTTTAATTACCTAGGCCTGGAAGTCACACAGCGTCATTTCTGCTGCATTTTATTCTTTAGAAGTGAGTCACTAAGGCTAACCCATAATCAAGAGGAGAGGAATTTAGACTCCATCTCCTAATGGGAGGAGTGCAAAAATATTTGCAAACACGTATTAAAACTAGCACATGTAGTCTTACATCGGAGAATAGTAAAACTAAATATATAGTAAACTTGGATATAATAAGGGAGATATACAAAATGTTTAACAGCTGGTCTGGCATGGGCACTGAACAAACAGAGGTAATAACAGCATCAACAACCGATAGGAGCTACTGCTGCAGCTGCTTAATATCGACTTTGAGTATAATCAAGGCTCCCAACGTGCCCTAGAGTCAATAAGAGCTCTGGGACATCAGGAATGGTAAGATCATGTGTCTGAAATAAGATGTTTTAGTTATTCTTGCTAAAGCTTCAGAAGCCCCATCAGTGTGTAGTTTCAGGGATTGGTTGTTAGAACTTTTTGCTTTGTCCACCTTTGTATACCAGCAATTAGGAACATTCTCCCTGCATGGCCCTTACTCTAATGTTTTGAGAGTTTATTCTTGCTAAAGAGAGGGGACACATTGTCTTTTGTCTGTATTATGATTCAGCCCAATATTAATTGGAAGCCAAATTGAGAGGCATCTGGATTCTCCCCTCTTGACCTACAAATGCTGGGTTCTCTGGGTAGTGTGTTAGTTTCCTATTGCTACTGTAACAAATTACCACAACCATGGCAACTTAAAACAACACAGATTTATTATCTCACAGTTCTGTAGGTCAGAAGTCTGGGATGGCTTGGCTGATTTCTCTGATTTGGGTTTCATAAGGCTGAAATCAAGGCGTCAGCTGGCTGGCCCTTACAGGGAGGCTCTGGGAAGAATCTCCTTCCCAGCTCATTCAGGTTGTTGGCAGAATCCCGTTCCTTGTGGTTGTAGGACTGAGGTCTTTACTTCCTTGCTGGCTGTCACCCGGGAGCCACTCTTTGCTCCCAGAGGCCTTTCTTCAGTCCCTGCACATTGCCCCTACATCTTAGAGCCAGCAACAGTGTGTCAAATCCTTCTCACCCTGGACACCTCCCTGACTTCCTGTTTTGCAGTATCTCTTCTGACTCCCTCCTCTGTGGCATCTCTCTGATTCCAGCCAAAGAAAGTTGCCTGCTTTTAAGGGCTCATATGATTATATCGAGCCTGTCTGTATAATCCAGGATAATTTCCCTATTTTAAGGTCCTTAACCTTAATTTTACATCTGCAAAGTCCTTTTTGCTATGTAACATAACATATCCACAGGATCCAGGGATTCAGACATGGCCATAATTCTACCTACTACAGGTGGCGATATTAGGTCAATAGAGATGCTTTTCCCTCTACTTGTTTCCTCAGGAAAATAGGCGAGCTGGGAAGTTTGTGTTAACCATTAGGACTTAATTGAAATACTAACTCTAAATTTGAAGGAAAGCAATATGCATTTTATAGAAATAAGTCTAGGTTTCAGTTTTGAAAAGAGAAGAGGTGCTCTCTTTCTTGATTTTCAGTAATGCCTCTAGTATAACATGATGCTTAAAAGAAGTGGTTTGAAGTCACACAGACCAGACCTTGTGAAAGTATATGATGCTTCTAGGTCTCATTGTCCTCATCCATGAATTGAGTTAATAATTCTTATAGTTGCTATGGGGGAAAAAACTATGGATAGAAAGTACTTAAGACATAATAAGTGTTCAATGAATGTTAGCTAATAATAATGATAATTATAGTAGAATGGCATATTCATAGACTTATTTATAGTTGGGGAGAAGGTATGAGTGGACCAACTAGCATTTATAGTTGGATTTCCTATTAGTTTCATATTAGTCTGGTAGAAATTAATTTATTACTCTGATATAATTATTAGATATAAATCCCCTGAAAAGGGATTTGTACAAGTTTCTTTTTCATTATTTATTCATTTTTTATTTTTTCAGAGATGGGGTCTCGCTATGTTGCCTAGGCTGGACTCAAACTCCTGGGCTCAAGCAATCCTCCTGCCTCAGCCTCCTGAGTAGCTGGGACTACAGGCCCATGCCACCATGCCTGGCTTACAAGTTTATTTTTGAGCAATTTAGCTTAAGATGAATTGCTTGATCTGCTTGTTTCGTGTTTATAGTAAAAGAAAGAAAAAAAGTGAAAAAAGAAAAGATGAATTGCTTGGTTTTAATTATAAAGGGCAGTGACTGAAACTCACAATCATCGAAGTCAGGGGTTGGTAACTATGGCCTGTGGGCTAAATCTTGCCTGCTGCCTGTTTTTGTATGGCCCATGAGCTAAGAATGACTTTCACAGATAAATGTTTGCAGTTGGTTTGATGACCAGGAGGCACTAAGTTTGAACCCCAATTAAGCATAATGTTATCCTACCCCAAAAGAATTCCATCCTTCTCATTAATAGGCCTGTATTACAAAAAAATTATACTTGATTATTATATTTTGAATTTCAGCAATAAAAATTTGTGGGAAATTTGCTCTTAAGTACCTACACAATATTCTTGATTTTGCCTTTTTTCCGGTAAAGCCTAAAATGTTTACAATCTGACTCTTTCTTTACAGAAAAAAATTTGCTAACTCCTAATCTAAGTAACCAATTGTACATTTAAAATGAGGGTGTGGACACTTTGTAGCTGGAAGGGATCCTGAGATATGCTAATGCAATACCTAAATTTTATAGCTAAAACCAAACCCCAGGAAGGTAGGTGACTGTTCACATACAGCTCAGCCAATTAGTGATAGAGGCAGGACCAATTGTTAAAGCTTTTGGTGCTTAAATAAGTAAATTTAAGCACTTGGCACAGGCAGATCCTCTGGGTTGCATGGTTGTGCTTTATTCATCTTTCTTTAAATGGACCTCTGTGTTGTCATCAATCCAAAACTTTTTAATGGACAGGTCAGAGGTGATGCAGCATAGAAACCCAGCTGTCCCATCAAGCCATTGAACAGGGCCTGGCAAACATCAGCTTGCTGTGTTTCCATTTGCAGGGAGAGCCCTTTAGGTTCTAGAATTTCTCATTAAAGCTTTTTCAGGAGCACTGGTGCTGACTTTTTCCCTTAAGTTAGTAGCAGTGAATAGCTAGGCATGTTAATATATTTTTATTGAACTATGTTCAATTTAGGATGAGATTGTTCATTGAGCAGAGCAGTAGTCCTAAACTGAGGTGATAATTTCCCCTCTTGCCCAACATCCCAGTTGTTCCATGGTTATGCTAATGAACCCAGCCACATCGTGTTTGTCTTTGCTGCCCCCTGCCTGGGTAATGATGATTACTCTGTGACATTTGTTTCTCTTTCTACAGGTGGTTTACAAGTCCAACAACCGTCAATGCCTTCTACAGTGCATCCACCAACCAGATCCGTGAGTACCAGCTTCTTGTCTCCTTGTTGATGTGGTACAAAATGGAAGGAACTTTTTCATGACTATGATGAAGGATAAGGCACTCTTTATTTTCCCTCAAAAGTGACAGGATATGTTAGTGAAGAAAGTTTGTTTCCCTACCTACATGCCTAATTTTCCTCACTCCCTTTACATTATTACTCTTTTTACAGCTTCATGTCACCATTGGTTTTTTTGAAACATTAACTACAATAAATAAAACCACAATGGAGTTTGCCATGAAAAGGAGCCAGCTTCTACTTTCCGCTCATAATGGGCTTACTGATTTAGTCTATACCATTTTGTTCATTCCTAGGATTGACGGGAAAATAGCAGGTGACTGGACAGATTGTAGAACAAGGGGGGACTCTCTGTACATAAGAAGGAAGCTTGGAAATGTTCTAATTAACCCTAGGATTTAATGTCTTGAGGATTTTTATTTACATGTTTGGATGCATGTAATTGTCAATGCCATGATAAATTTTAAAAATTATTAAAGATCAGATTGGCACAAATTAAAGGCCTAACAGCACCCAGCATTGGCAATAAGAGACACATAGTCACTGCTGGTGGAAATGTAAATTGGTTTTCCCACTTTGCAGGGCAATTTGACAATATCTAGAAAAGCTGGAGATGTGCATGCATACTTAAGATCATCATTTGTAATCCTGGCATGTGCCCTAGTGCTAAGATTTGAAGACTGTGGTCCTTGGACCAGCAGCAATAGCATCATGGGGGAACTTGTTGGAAATGTAAATTCTCAGGCTCTGTTGATCACAAACTTTGGATGTGGGGCTCAGAAAGCTGTTTTAATAAAACCTCTAGGTGATTCTAATATATGCTTAAGTTTGAGAACAGATGCCCTAGAGAGCTCTTGCACAAGGCATAAGGAGGCCCATGTGAGAATGCTCATAGCAGTACTATTTATAATACCAGAAAAAGCAGAATAACCTATATGTTCCTCCACAGGAAAATGAATCAAACATGGCATATTCACACAAAGGAATACCATATAGCAGTGAAAAATGAGTGACCTAGAGTGACATGTTTTAATTTTACAAATATTAGGTTGTGTGGAAAAAAACAACTTGGGAAAATATATTGAGTATCATACTATAAAAATAAAGTTGAAAATCATGCAGAACAATTTTATGCATTGTTTAGAGGTATATTCATTTGTAGTGCAAGTGTAAAGATATTCATGAGAATGACAAATACCCAACTCAGGTGGGTGGTGACTTGCTGTGGTAAGGTGGGCCACCCCTGCTCAAACCCTTGCTGGTTTCTGCTGATCTCCCCTATCTCTTAATGATAGCATGTCCCAAGGTTCGGTCCTTGCCCCTTCTCTGTTCTCTTCTATTTTCCATCTTCACTGACCCACTTGGTGATGAAATCTAATTTCGTGTTTTTTTTTTTTTTTTGAGACACAGTCTCACTCTGTTGCCCAGGCTAGAGTGCCATGGCGTCAGCCTAGCTCACAGCAACCTCAAACTCCTGGGCTCAAGCGATCCTCCTGCCTCAGCCTCCCAAGTAGCTGGGACTACAGGCATGCGCCACCACGCCCGGCTAATTT
>CAUYRT010043591.1:0-26414 GCA_963574885.1 Lepilemur ruficaudatus | reverse complement strand
CTGACAGGAGCCCAGGGACGCAGAGTGAGGTGGCAAAATGAAGCCTTGGAGGTGGGCAGGGCCTAAGTGTGAGGGTCCCATCAGAGAATTCAGACTTGCCCCCAGGCTGTTGAAAAACCACTGAACAGGCCGGGCATGGTGGCTCACACCTGTAATCCTAGCACTCTGGGAGGCCGAGGCGGGCGGATCGCTCAAGGTCAGGAGTTCGAGACCAGCCTGAGCAAGAGCGAGACCTCGTCTCTACTAAAAAAATAGAAATAAATTAATTGGCCAACTAAAAATATATAGAAAAAAAATTAGCCAGGCATGGTGGCGCATGCCTGTAGTCCCAGCCATTTGGGAGGCTGAGACAGAAGGATTGCTTGAGCCCAGGAGTTTGAGGTTGCTGTGAGCTAGGCTGACGCCACGGCACTCACTCTAGCCCAGGCAACAGAGTGAGACTCTGTCCCTCAAACAAACAAACAAACAAACAAACAAAAAACCACTGGACAGTGATTGTCGCTTCTATATGTAGATCATTGTCTCCTCGGGGAGACCTCTTGCCTCCTGACAGTCCACGATGAGGACGCTGCTGATGTCCAGCAGAGGATAGGGCAAGAGGTGGTGAGCGTTATACCTCCCGGACCTGGCCCTGCCATCCTCACCTTCTTCACCCTGTGCTCACACACTGGACACTAATGAAGAAATACATAATTCTTTGTAGAAGAGTTTAGGCAATTTTCCTAAAATCATATCTCAGAGAGAGAAATTATGAGGGACAGAAAGTCAGGTGCTGATCCTCTGGTGTGGTCACTTCTGCCCCTCATTGGAGTGCCTGTGTGGGTGTGGTCACTGTCTCACTCCTAGCTTTCCCTTTCACTTCCCGCAGGCCTCTCTGTTTATCACGGCCCCATTGGTCTACTTTCTTCTCCCTGAAGAATCGATTACCCATCCTTTGGTTGGTTCTTAAGTCTGGACAATTTCCCAGGCATCCACTGAATATTGAAAAGCGCACCCCCTAACCCCACTCCCAGTTTCTGCTGTCACTGCAGAGGGAAGAGTTGGGCTCTGATCCATACTTGGAGGTGGATTCAGTGGCCAGCTTCTATTCCAGGCTGCAGTTGACATTCTCCTATGGAAAAATTAATTTCCTCTGAAGACTCCCATCAGATCTATATGGAAAAATCATATTCTCCCCATTCATTTATCTTGACCCTACTTCTTGTAAGTTAGTAACATTGGCCTTACTATGCTGAGATGCTCCTGCCCTCACCTCTAGGCACATTACAGAGCTGTGAGCGTGCTGGAACATTTCCTCCCAGTCTTCTTTTTCTGTGGATAGCAAATGTGTCAATCTTTCATGCTACGATCACATTGCTATAAAGTTTCTATTTTGTGTTTTATACTTACTTAACCATATTCATTTATCTGTGTCAACCTTACTGCTGTACTTATTTTATATCCTTTATCTTGATGCCTTCAAATATTTCCTTTGTTCTTTTTTGTTGGATGTGTTTATATGTCACCACTAGCTCTGTGGAATGAGGGGGTATAGCAGACATACCGCTGTATCGATCCAGTATTCATTTTCTGCATTTCTGGGAACCGTATCTCCATTTTTCATGGGGAAATATGCTCCCCCCATTTTCAGACCTCCACTCTAGGCACAAAAGTGTGTATCGAGCCCAAGCCTGGCCCGTCAGAGTATTACCACCCTGTCCCCCATAATTAGGTCAGAAGATCAAGTAAAGTCAGTGAGCCTCAGATGCTGAACTCTTGTTAGAATCATTTGGAACAGAAACTTCCTCATTCTGTTGGGAATGAAATAGGATGAGATGCAAGCCTGGAGCTGTGGTGGCCATCTAGCCACTACCAGGGTTAGCTGCCCGAGATGGGAAGAAAGTGGAGGTGAACATCTGAGAGATGTGGTGAGCACTGTGAAGGGGAGGGGCATGCTTGGAATGTATTTGGGGATGGGCATTTCCTACCCCCTCAATAGGGGGTAGGAAATCCTCTAAAACTGATTTATGTGAATAGCTGTACAACTTGGCACATTTACTAATAACCATTTAATTGTACACTTAAAACTGAGTAAAGACATGATTTGTAAATTGCCCTTCAATAAAGAAAATAAGAAAGAAAGAAAGAAAAAAGAAAAAAAAGAAAAAAATTCTTAACTTCTTATATTATTAGGGAATTGTAAATTAAAACAATAATACCACTGAAGCCTACTCAAAACAAACAAGCAAACAACAACAAAACAGTAAGAGATCATTACATATCTGTTAGAATTACTAAAGTCAAAAACACTAACAATACCAAATATAATGAGAATCTAAAGGAAAGAAATTCTTATTCATTGCTGTTGGAAATGAAAAATGATATAGCCACTTTGGAAAACCATCTGGCATTTTCATAAACATAGTCTTACCTAATGATCCAGCTACTCAGCTGCTTGGCATTTACCCAAATGAGTTGCAAACTTATGTCCGCAAAAAACTATACACATAAAATTTTATAGCAGTTTTATTCATAATTACCGAAAGTTGGAAACAGCCATGATTTTTTCGATAGGTGAATGGATGAACAAATATTAATATGCCCATGTAATAGAATATTATTCAGCAATAAAAAAGTTGAGCTATCAAGGAAAGAGAAAACATGGAAGAACCTTAAATACATACTGCTTAGTGATTGAAGCCAGTCTGAAAAGACTACATACTGTGTGATTACAATTATATCACATTCTGGAAAAGACAAAACTAAAAACAGTACAGAGATCACTAATTTCCAGGGACTTGGCGGGGGGGGGGGTAAACACACGGATCTTTGGAGATTTTTAGGGCAGTGCAGTATTCCATATGAAACTGTCATTGTGAATACGTAACATTAAGCAGTTTTCAAAACTCATATAACTGTACAACACAAAGATTGGATCTACTATAAACTATAGACTTTAGTAATAATTACTAATGTTAATTTTTAAATTTTCTTTAGAATTTTTCAAAGGTATCACACTAAGTTGTTAAAATCATGGGAATCTGACAGGAGGAGGAAGTGGGATGGGTTGGAGGAAGGAGTACTGGAATTCTCTGTACTTTCTCCTCAGTTTTTCTGTAAATCCAAAGCTGCTCTAAAAATAAAGTCTATTATTTCAAAAACAAAACTACTTAAAAATCAGAGCATTAATAAGATTAAAAGAGATAATACCCAATCCATTTACCATATCCTAAAATGTGTATTAATATATTGGTATGGGGAAGTGATTATAGAGAGAAAATTTTACGGAAGAAAAATTAGTAAATTATAGGTTCTTTCTGAGCAATTATTATTTTTTTTTCCAACAAAACTATGGAGTGTCTATGCTGTTTCAGGCAGTATAGACACTGAGGGCACAATGTGAGAAAAAGAGTCATGGTTCTGGCCCTAACAGAACTGAGTTTGAAGAAGTAATCAGATGTTCAAGAGTTCCATTACTTCGTGTAAAGTGACAATGGTAGTAAGCACTGCAAAGAAGAATTGTAGGGCCTGATAAGAGCACATACTAATGGAATTTTTCCTAGACTTGACCTTGTGATAATGGAGAAATAATGAGAAGCTCAAGAAAAAAAATAGTGGGATATAAAAGGGGAAGCAGAACAATAACAATAACAACAACTACCAACAGAGATACTGTGACAGAATGGGACTAAATGAAAAGAGAAAAGATCAAATGGGAACCATGAAAAAGGATGAATACCCAGCTAGATAAACAAAAAAGAATCCAAAAATACAGTCCACTATATATTGGATTCAATATAATATCTTACTAAAGATCACTGCATTAACTACCTAGCTATTTGGAGGAAAAATAAATTTAGATTTCTATCTCATACCTTGAACCAAAATATAATCCAAATATATATAATACAGGCATAACTAATTTTATTGCACCTAGCTTTATTGCACTTCACAGATATTGCATCTTTTACAAATTGAAGATTTGTGGCAACATTGAGTTGAGCACGTCTATTGGCATCATTTTTCTGAGAGCAAGTGCTCACTTCATATCTCTGTGTCAGCATGTTTTAGCAGTAAAGTAATTTTAAATTAAGGTAGGTGCATTTTTTAGACATAATGCCATTGCACATATTGCAGACTACAGCATAAATAAACATAACTTTTACATGCACTGGAAAACAAAAAAAAAATTATTTCACTCATCTTATTGTGATATTTGCTTTTTTGTGGTGATTAGGAACTAAATTTGCAATGTCTCTGAGGTATGTCTTGAGTTAATTTTTATTCAATAAAATGTATAAAAATATCAAAAAATAAGGGTGGAAATTTTAATACCAAGATGAGGAAATAAATGTCTAAATATGATTAGAAATAACATTTATTTTGAATGCATAAAATTAAGTTTCATATATAATAAAACTACATTACAAAACAGAATGTCACCAGCATTTAAAGGATATGAGAAGAGATGATTGACAAGTGAGTGAGAAGAGTTGTCGGAGAAACGATATGAAAAGTAGGAGAGTGTGATGCCAAAAAAAAAGCTGAGAGAGGATTGTTTCAAGAAAAGGGGAATAGTCAAGAATGTCAATGATGCTGAGTATTCAAACAGAAAAGAAGAAGGGAGCTGAAGAAATATCCAATAAAGTCAGCAACAAAGAGTATGTTGTAGTATTACTTAAGGAACTAGAATATTTTAGACCCAGTCACAAGAGGAGTTATGAAGTTTTGCAAGCAGACTGTTGTATGAGTTTATTCACAAATTACGGTGAGAAATAAATGTGTTTAACTGTGAACTTCAGTTCACCTTGCAGTGAACAATGTAGACTTTCTGTTGAAAAGTAACAGTGGCACATTTATTTTGAACTGATTTGATATTTCCAATTTCTCTTAAAGTTATAATTACATTCTATTTTCACTACAAAAGGCATCAAATATCTTCATGAAACATAGTATGAAAGCATATAGTTATAAAGTAAATTTTCATACACATATCTTTGACAAATCATAGGGCAGCAGAGACGTAACTTTCTCTCGTATTCTCCTCTGCTTTTTTGGTGATGTCCAACAAAGCGCGAGAAGAAGGTGAAGGTTAATCCATTTCTGAGAGAATAATGAGTGCCAGCATAATCCCAGGGAAATATTAAAGCCCAGGTATTCTGTGCTCCTCAGGTTACTGTAAATGTGAATGCTGTTTTGTAGGGACAAACATCAATCATTATTTTCTTATGTCAGCAGTTTGGCATATTCATTATTCGAAAAGGGTAAAAAAGGAAATAACCTTGGACAGATCATATCAAACATATATGAATTTTAACACCTTTATAGATGAGTAATGGAAAAAGACTATGAAGACAATGTCAATGTTCTGTATGATTAAATTTCTAAGTAATAGAATTGTAGATAGCTCATCTATAAAAAGGAAGTGGTCTCATTCTGCCGACATATTTATGTTTCTTTAAGAAGCCTTTTTAAACAACAGTTATGTTCCCCCCCTTTGAAATCATATACCTCTTAAAAACTATACCATTCCTCGTGCACTTAAAATATGCTGCCATTTATCTTCAGTTGCATTGAATAATAAAATGTTGTGAGTTTTTTTTTTTTTTAAAGTTTATGAATTTAGGTCAGAATAGACTTTACTATACCAACATAAAGGTCACTCTAACTGAAAACAGAAGTGCTAAAATTGTGACTCTTTCTATTTGTCTCAGTTAAGGCTGCTATAACAAATTAACATAGACTGGATGTCTTAGACAGCAAACATTTTTCTTGGCTTTAGAGGCTGGAAGTTGGAGATCAGGGTGCCAGCATTGATTAGGTTCTTGATGAGGGCTCTCTTCCTGGTTATATCTCACAAGGTCTTCCTTGGCCCTGGTGCATGCATGCAGAAAGAGAGAGAAAGATCCCTAATCTCCTCTTCTTTTTATAAGGGCATTAATTACAGCATGATAGCCCCACCCTAATGACCTAATCTAACAGTAAGTAAGCACCAAAGGCCCCACCACCAAATATCATCATATTGAGGGGTAGATAGGGTTTCAACATATGAATTTAGGGGGGACACAAACATTCAGTCCATAGCTATACTCAATGTTTGAAGCATCCAATTAAACTTCTTTTCTATAGATTTTTCCTAGAAAATTATGAACTCAAACACAAATTGCCTGTTATAATTGGTGTTGGTACATTGCCAATCAGGGCAAAATGTGAAGTTTGGACTTGGGTTACTTTGAAATGAATCCATTTAGCCACAGCTCTTTTCATTTGCTCTCACTATTAGAAGAGAACTTGGCAGATATGAGTCTGGATCGAGTTTTCTAATTTTATATGCTATCTCTGGGAGATTTTTTAAGTGCAAAATTAATTTTTACCATCTCTTTTCAGAATGCTATTTGATTTAATGCATTCTGGTTTTCCCACTTACTTATTTTCAAACTTTAAGGGGAAAACAAATTATAACCATCAATTATGTTCTTATAGTCTATTCAAAAAGGTGCATTTTTCATAAATCCTTTAGTGTAGAGGGAGGTCTTGTTGTAAAAATATTTATGTTGAGTCCTGCTGTATAACAATAGAAATTAAAATTGCAACTATGGAAGTATAAAGTAACTATACTTTCAAAAGACTCATCCTTTGCAGTCCACTGCATACCTGATTATAGAATAAAAGTATGCATTTTTTCTAATATTTTTTCCATAGTTTGGCTTAATGATGACACCTAAGCCAAACTAAGCATGAGATGGTGAAAGAAAGGAGAATGATAACGATGTTAAAGTGAGATTTAATTGTTTGAAGGAAAATACAGGGAAGAACTTTTATAATAATAAAGCTACACTATTGATAGTCAGCAACTATGATTATTGGTCCTAAATATATAAATATTGATATCCATGTTGGGGGAGAAGCAAACAAGAAATTACTTAGTGAACATGACTGGGGGTCATATCCAGTTGTTTCACATTCTTTACAGGATGCCTCCTGGTATGCCTTAAACTCAAAAATTATTCCCAACTTCTAACCTGAGACTTTGTACATTGATTTTGTAACCAAGTCTCAGGTTACAAAATCAATGTATACAAATCAGTAGCATTTATTTAGGCCAACAACAGTCAAACTGAGAACAAAATCAAAGACTCAATACCTTTCACAACGACAACAAAGAAAATAAAATCCTAGGAAGATATTTAACTAAGGAGATGAAAGGCCACTACAGGGAGAACTATGAAATATTAAGGAAGGAAATAACAGAGGATGCAAACAGATGGGAAGCCACATCATGCTCAGGGATCAGCAAAACCAACATTGTTAGAATGTCTATACTACCCACAGTGAACTACAGATTCAATGCAATGCCTATTAAAATACCGACATCATTTTTTGAAGACTAAAACAGGATCTGCATCTCTCATCTCTTGCAAAAATCAACTCACAATGGGTAACAGCTTTAAACCTAAGGCATGAAATCAGAAGAATTCTAAAAGAGAAGTATTAGCTTTAGCGATTGCTTCCCAGAATTAATCATGACCAGTAGGGATTTCTGGGAACTAACTTTTGCTGTATTCACATTTTGTTTTTCTTAAGGAATCTGTGTGGCATATTTAGCTAACATTTGTAAAGTAGTTTTACAGCTTTAGAAAGAAGTAGGGTCTGTAGTTAGATTGGGCAATTATTGGCATCTAGCTATTGCATTCTTTTGGTTTTAATGTTAATTCAATAGATGCCATTTAAAGAGTAACATTTCTTTTTAGTTTACAAAATGAACAGATCATTGTAGAAAATGTTAAACACATAGGAAAGCACAAAGGAGAAAAGTAAATATTACCAGTAATTCACTCAAGGAAAAAAAAAAAAAAACTCTTATACAGCAGCCTGGGCAAAGAATTTATGAAGAAGACCACAAAAGCAATCAGAGCAATAGCAAAAATAAATAAATGGGACCTGATCAAATTTAAAAGCTTCTGCACAGCCAAGAAACCTATCATCAGAGCAAATAGACAACCTACAGAATGGGGGAAAATATTTGCATGCTACACATCTAATAAAGGGCTGATAACTAGAATCTATACAGAACTCAGGAAAATCAGCAAGAAAAAAAATCAAACAATCCCATTAAAAAGTGGGCAAAATACATGAAGAGAACTTCAAAAGAAGACAGACTAATGGCCACTAAGCATATTAAAAAATGTTCAACATCTGTAATCATCAGGGAAATGAACATCAAAACCACAATAAGATATCACTTAACTCCAGTAAGAATGGCTTTTATTAAAAAGTCCCAAAACAACAAATGTTGGTGTGGATTTGGAGAGATAGAAACACTCATATCCTGCTGGTGGGACTGTAAACTAGTATAACCTCTATGGAAAGTAACATGGAGATACCTCAAAGAACTAAAAGTAGAACTACCATTTGATTCAGCAATCCCACTACTGGGTATTTACCCAAAGGAAAAAAAGACATTCTATAAAAAAGACATCTGTACTCAAATTTTCATACCAGCACAATTCACAATTGGGAAGATGTGGAAACAACTGAAATGTCCATCAACACATGAGTGGATTAACGAAATGTGGTACATGTATACCATGAAGTACTACTCAACCATAAAAATTAATGATGAACTAATAATACCTCTGTATTATCCTGGATAGAGCCGGAGCCCATCCCTCTCAGTGAAGTATCACAAGAATGGAAAAACAGACACGACATGTACTCACCATTAAAATGATACTAACTGATTAACACTTATGTGCACATATGGAAGTAACATTCATAAGGTGTTGGGCAGGTGGGAGAGTGGAAAAAGGCATGGGTAAATTCACACCTAACAGGTCCGGTGCATGATGTCTAGGGGTTGTGCAAGCTTGTAGCTCTGACTTGGGCAGTGCAAAGGCAATATATGTAACCGAAGCATTTGTACACCCATCATATTCTGAAATAAAGAAAATAATAAAATTCAAGTTTAAAAAAATACCAAAAATTATTCCCAACTTCTGAAATAAAGAGGTGATTTTTCTGTCTTCAAGTTGTATTATCACATCTAAAAAACTCCTAGCAGTGAACAATTAAAAACTGTAATCCTAACAATCTATACTATGTAGGCCTGAATCATATGAGATAAACACATGAAAATGAACAACCAAAAAGGCATTATTATTAATGTGCACAATCATCTATTTTTATTGATGCAATCGACAGCCAAATTGAATGTTAGAATTTTCAAGGAAACCCAAATAGCATCCTTTGTCTCATTTGATATATGAATCAACTTAAAAACACATAAAAAAGTATGACAAATTAGATATTAAAATTACCTTTTCACCAATAAAGCAGATATTGGAAAATAAAGGTTATATGAGTAAGCAAATTGATCCTAATCCTGAATCCCAGAACTAGACAGACTTGCCTATGCAGTAGCAAGTATTGCTATACCACCTCAGCATACTTCTACTCCAACCCAGTGGGGGCAGAGCCTTTACCTTTAAATGTACAGTTTAGAGGAGCAATTAAGAAGGAAAGAGAACTGAATGGGTGCAGTTCTTTATTCCCAACTCAACACTGATTATTCATAAGCAGGTAGAGTGTCACCCTAATGAATATAGCTTCACTTGGAAGGAATAGTCAGAGAACAGTAAATAAGGTACACTCTCAACTCCATCTCCCTAAAATTTTAGTTAAGCTCTTTTATTTGCATGCCAGATTTATTAATGTTATTAGTGTTATTAATATACTCTTACCCATCAAAAGCATCTTCTCATTAAAACTTTCACAAACTAAATGTCATCTTTTCTGTAATTGCCTATGGAACTATGTTTATCAGTATGTTCTTCTCAGTGAATGCATATTCTCGTTTAGTGTATGGCTGCTAAATAAAATTTCAACATTGACATAAAAATACATCAGTCTCATCTCCGGGAAAATAATTGTATTATCTATCGGTGATGATTTTAAACCTAAAAATCTTGTAATTATAAATTTAGACCATAACTTAAAATGATGAAATATTTCTATAATTTTTATATGAAAACAAAATAATTTATAATTATTTTCTTTTAAAAAGATGCTGAAGTTACATTTATTAAAATAAATATTCATATTTTCATAATTAATTATATCTATAATTAAAAATGAAGTGCACATTTTCCTACCATTTTTATTCAGAGCTGATACCTTTTCCTTTATCTCACTAATTTTAAAAAATATTTAAAGTAAATATTTGCCTTCAAATTTGCATATTAGCCCAGTAACTTCAATATTTTAGTATGACAATTTAACGCATCTTGGAAATTATAAAGTCTAAAGACAATTTCAAAATTACAATCTACTTTATATATAAATAGAAATAACATTGATTTAAAACACCAAAACAATAAACCAAATTTAGCTAAATAATGAAAGTAACAGATAAAATAATAAAGAAAAATAAAAGATATACATAATTCTGTAACTTACTTTCAACTGGACATTCAGAGAGTGTTGGGTTCTTTCTGAATTGGTACTGACATAATAGGATTATTTGCAAGTAAATATTTCTTCAGATTAATGGGATAAACTCCCAATCTCTTCTAGATATTTAATCTGTTTATAAATACTTCTGTTATCTCAAGTTTATATCAATCCTAAAATCTTTGGTTTTAAGTTCTTTCAAGTGAGTTACTTTTCTGACTTTCCTAAAATCTGTCTCCTCCAGAGAGCACAAATAAAGATCTTAATGCCAGCAGAAGCAGGGTTGTATAAACAACAGATTCACCTGTATAAAATGAAAACAAAACAAAACAAAACAAAAAAATAACGATTTAAAACACAGCCTAAGAGATCAGGCTAATAAGGAGGAAACAAGAAAAATAAATTCTTGTTTAGGTGGCATTGCTTCTCGGAGAAATTTCTTCTAAATCAAATCCAACTTTATTCTTATTCTTCAAGTGGAGTGAATGGATAAATGCATTTCTTAACTAAGACAGTCACAAAATTCATTATTAAGATGCATGAGACTCATCATTTTTTTCCTCTTATGAGACATTGTTCATAAAATGAATAATAATGAATTCTGATGAGGAAGTAAACACTCAAGAATAGTTTAGCAACTGTAAGATTTGTGTCAACTCCTCACTAATCCCAGCTTGAAGTATTCTAACATACAGCTTCTCACATAATTGTGGTAAAGAAAAAATATTTTCCCTATGAGTCAAACATCAATATGTTTTTTAATGCACTAAAATGAATTACTAAAGAATAAAATTTAAAAAGATATAGAAAATACAAGCCCAAATTGTATCAGTAAATTCAAAAGCTTTTCAGTCAAATGTTCCTAATGAATATAATCAGAATAAACATAGCATAGGGAAAATAGAAAGATAATTAGTAAAACACAAATGCATGTTTATTGAAAGGGTGGTTATATACAGTTAACAAAAAGAATCAACATCACATCTCAACATATCCTCATTCCACAATTACAAGCAGCCACCACAACTTCTGAATTAAATAGCAGCTCTCTATATAAAATACCAATATACGTACTTAGAAAAAAATGTATACATCTCTATTAAAAGTCCTTACTGTGAAAAGTTTCTTTGCTTCTTTTTGCTTCTTAATCTATCTAGTGTAGTTTGGATTTACAACATGATTCTTAGGGATATTGAACATCAAAACTATTAACAATTTCACAGTAGAGAAGCCAATCTTACTGAGTTACGTTGATAGAAATAGAACAAATATTTCAAAGCCATTTCTGCAGCTTCAGGATTTTCATTTTTTATTTTTATTTAAAATGAAGCAAGAGTGATGATCTCTTTATCATTGTGTTGGTTATTAATCAGCCTTCTTAGAAAAGCAGCCCAGAGTTGTCCTAGACAGGACAAGTAGAAAGTCATACTTCCTGTTTATTAAACATATCTATTAGGTTCAAAAAGTTTATTCAGTATTTTAGAGCAGAAATATATTTTAGAAATCAATTAATCCAAACTTCTCCTTTTCAGATGACACATATCAACTAAACAACAAATAAATTATTAAGCATTAAGTGCCTGTTGGAGATTGCTTTCAAAGATAGCTACAACAGTTATTCCCATTCTATAACCACTTTCACAGTAGAATTTGCCCCTCCTCCCAATAACAAATGGAATCTATTTTTTCCTCCATTGAATCTCAGCTGGCCCTGGGAGGCAGACATGACTTATGAAACTAAGTTTTAAGAAACTTTCCAACTTCCTTTTTCACCCTCTTAGGAAGCCTCAGCTACCATATAAAGAAATCTGGATTGTCACTATGAGGATGCTAATGGAAATAAATGCTCTGAATGGTGGAAGGATGGAAAACCACAAGGAGAAACTCGGAGGATAACGGCCCACGAGGAAAGAGAAGTTTCGGAATTCCAGCCATCCTAGCTACAGGATCAGACATATGAGGTAATAATGATCCTCCAGCCTCAACAGGGAGCCAAGAAAAGCCATCCTCATTGAACCTCCCCCAAATTCCTGATCCACAGGATAAAATAAAATGGCATGAAGCCACTAAGTTTTGGAATGGTTTAAGTAACCAAATTTTGAGGGCATCTCAAGAGAGATAGCATCTAATTATAAGTTCACAGTCTCGAGGTGATTTAATAATTCATATACAGTTAGCTCTAAGAATGTTTTAAGCAACACACTGGTGTAAATTCAAAATGTCATTGTAATAGAGGAGAGTTAGGTACATGAGTAACAGATCAGCAAACATTTTACAAAATAGGTGATTATAGAGCCAAATTTTACTCAGTCTTTCATTCATTTACCAAATACGTAATGCATATATAACCTGCGCACTGTAACAATATATGAAAGTGAGAATATCATGTTTTTTTTTTTCATAGAAGTGATGTTCTAAAAATGGATTGAAGGGCTCTGTGAAAAAGTGGTGGAATATGAACTTGGAGAATCAGGTAGGGACTAGATCATAGAAGATTTTGAAACTATTCCAAAAACTTTAGATTTACGTCTTTGTGAACTGGAGCAATACTTCAGAACATTATGCCTGGAAGAGATCATTTGAAATGTAAAAAAATGAGAAAAACTAGTCTTTTTTGAGAAACAATCTAGAGCATCATTGGTTGATTGGATCTACTAAGAGAAGAATATTGAGAAAAAAAAGCACAACATACTCTCTGTATAGATTCTGTATCATTTTTTAATTACTCATAAAAAATCCAAATACTAGAGCTTCATAAATGCATAAAAATCAGTTTAGTTTTAACTTTTCTAATGAAAGTTCTTCTAAGGTTGACTTTCTTAAAATATGCCATTGAAATTATTATTTTTTAAACCAATAATTATATAAATTTTCTAGCAGGATATAAAATGATAAAATGGTCCTTTTTTGTAAAATGGAGTCTCTAATATGCTTTGGGGCAAATAAAACTAGAAATTAATTTTAAGCTGCTTTTTTTTTTACCATTTCAGATTTATTTGATTTGACTGTTAATCATTCTTTTATTTAAGATTTATGAACTACAAAAAATACCATTTATCTTTTCCTTATAGAAAAACAAATTTTGAGTTAGATATATAAGAATTATGGCTCTAATTTTCCTTTTTACAAGTTAATATACTAAACAATGAATCATTCACACATGTGCTGCACTCTTAATATCACACATTTACAGTGGTTTTTGACATAAAATAAATGAAGTTTGCTTTAGGAAGAGTGGCACCTTGAAATTACTGAAATTGAATTTTTTACTCAATGTAAGTTTAATTATGAAGCGAACTCCAGCTCCTGGTTGGGAAAAAGAAACTATCCATTTTATCAGCTCATAGTTTTATAAAACCGAACTATTTCACCCTGCATAATATAAAAGTTTAAACATTATATAAAGTTTTAGCAAAACTCTAAGACATAACATCATGCATAAAGAATGAATTTGGCCCAACTCAAGACCTTCTCTATGATGAAGGATGTGGAATTACTAGGATATTAATTCCAGCAATAACCTATTTCACAATATAATATATAATACTGATAAATAATTATTTTACTCTACATTATGTTCTTATTCTTGTAATTCCTTTTCATCATTTATATTTAAACAATTTGTTTTATTATATAAAAATATTTTCCCTTTTAATATTTGTTGTCATATAATCACATTCCACTGAATTTGCTTCTCAATACTTGTATTGAATATAGTTTATATATCCATTTTAGTTTGGCTCTTCAACAGCTAAATTATTCGTATAATGCTCTTAATAGGAATGGAACACCAACTAAAGTCACATACCTGCATGGTGCTCTGACAATATGTTTGCAAATAATTAGCACTCAAAGGTGTACCAAAACAGGAAGTTAAGTTCAGTGAAAAACAACAAAGACAACAAAGAGAGAAAAGTTTCTTAATGATTCAAGCTTGGAAGGATAAAATTTATTACATATGACTTCTGGTGAATTATAATGTATTAGAAACATGTTTTATCTCTCTTTTGTATTAGCAATATGTGAGACTAAAAAATAAACTAGTATTACTCCATCATTCAATATAAGCACAGAAGGGGAAAGTCTTATAAAATATATAAAGAAGTTTGGAGAAGATTTAAAAACATCCAGAGAAGCAACCAGCATTGAGACAGCTTAATTTCAAATGCCTGAAAGAGGCAAAAGCAAGGCCTTTGAATAGGCACGATGTTGATAACATTCAGGAATTGGGACAGGCATGGTAGCTCGTGCCTGTAATCCTAGTACTTCAGGAGGCTGAGGCAGGAGGATCACTCAAGGTCAGGAGTTGGACACCAGCCTGAGCAAGAGCAAGACCCCGTCTCTACTAAAAATAAAAGAAATTAGCTGGACAACTGAAAATAAATAGAAAAAATTAGCTGGGCATGGTGGTGAATGCCTGTAGTCCCAGCTACTTGGGAGGCTGAGGCAGAAGGATTGCTTGAACCCAGGAGTTTGAGTTTGCTGTGAGCTTGGCTGATGTCCCAGAACTCTAGTCTGGGAAACAGAGCGAGACTCTGTCTCAAAAAAAAAAAAAAAAAAAAAAAAAGTTCATTAAAGGTAATGAAGTGTCTTTGAAAGAGAGACATGAAGTAATTGTACAAAATGGTTTGAAAGTTTAAGAACAATTAGGACCCCAAAGTTTCTCTTACATCCAGTGCTGTGAGTCAACTATCACCTTCACCCTTTCTACTGAGAGACAGAGAATTTACAAAAGCATAAGTCATCCAGCGCCGAGAATATCGTGAATAACAGAGGCCAGGGAAATATGTTTTAGAAAAAAACAAAGGTATTAAATAAAAGCCAAATTTCTAAATAAATAGTGGCCAGGCAGCCACCTTGTGCTCAATCTCCAAGAACACTGAATATTCTTTAAAGTCCCACATCACCCTCTCCCTCCTTCTGCCCCAAAACACACACACACAGACACCCACACACACACACACACACACACACACACACCCTCTCTTACTACAGAGGAAATTGATGGTTTCTTCCCTGGAGAAACTAAGCAGACCAACACAACATCTATTCTGACATTTGTCCACTTTCTAATGAAATAACTGGATTCCCATCAGCATACTTCACAAAAAAACCCACCACTTAGTAAGTCCCAAGGTACAGAGATTTCAATCGATTACTTGGTGTTTTAGTTTTAAATATGATGGCACTAATAGTTACCAACCATTTTAGCAAAGAATTTAGTATGAAAAACAAAGACCTAAGAGACAGAGACAGAGAGACAGAGGAAAAACAGTATAAGAAGTATAGGAAATATTTTAAAATTATAAATAACATAATCAAATAGATAAGCTGATATTGATCATGAAACCTGAATGGGATTGGTAATGAATAAAATGAGAAAAAAATTATCCCTCTGATATTAAATATATGACAGAGATTAAAGATGTCAAGAGTTAAATTAAGAGATTTATAGAATATGAGAATATAAGAGAAAAACATAAAGGGACAAACAATTTTAAAAAGTTACAGACACTACAGTGATCTATATTTGACACATAAGAATTCCAGGAACTTAGAATGGAAAAATTAGAAGTGAATAAATCCAATAAGTCATATAAGAAAATTTCCCAGAATTATGAACATAGGCACCTGTGTTGAAATAAACCATTGAGTAGCTTGCCAATTAATTAAAAAATAAAATTACATTATTATGGAATTTCACAGCAGTAGGAAAATTTCAAAAAAGTGAAAGAAATAGAAAAATGGCAGGGAACAGTAATTGAAATAGCATTCTCAGCAGCAAAGGCAGATGAGAGAAGACAGTAAATATATTGCCTTCAGAAGTCTGAGGGGAAATCAGATCCAACTTTTCTAAGCCAGTATTTCAATTAGGTATAGAGTTTTTTGTTTCTTTGTTTGCTTCTTTTGTTTTTGATTTTTAAGGCATTTTGAGATATCCTATATCTGAAAAGCTTTATTACCTGTACAGTTTTTCTCTTAACACACCAGAAGCTGTATTTTGCTCAAAACACAGAATAAAATCAAGACAGAACAACCCATGGGATTCAGGATATAGAGAATGTAATAAGAAGAGTGATAAAGAAAATTCCCTGGATGACAACTCTGTAGTGAGCCAGGGGGAAAACTAGCCCAATTGGAGGTTGGGGACAAAGTGTTCCAGGAGAGAGAGCTTAAGGGTTGAGGCAGGCGGAGAAAGGGAGGATGGCAGGGAGGTTGATAACAATTATTAACTATATAACAAGCAAAAAGTAACAGGTTGAAGGAACTGCACTTGTTTCTTCACTGAAGAATATTTTCACAATGATTGGAAAAATGCTACAATTGTGCCCATAAAGTAAGAAATTGGAAAGGTAATAATAAAGCTTGAGATCAAGGGGAAAAGGTAAGTAGAAGAACAGAGTGCTATGGTTGTTGTATGTATGTGTGTTCCTCTTTTTTTTTTTTTTAATTGTAAGCCCTAGTTTTATTGGGGCATTTACTGATCAATAAAAACATAAAAAATAAATTTCCAGTGCTGAAAAATTAGAGAGTTGAACCATTTTCTTAACTTGAGTACAACTGAAAATCCTGGAAATATTTTTAGGAGACTTTATTTTTTAGAGCAGTTTAGGTTAATAGCAAAATTAAGCAGAAAATACAAACAGCTCCCATATATATCTTGTCCCCACAAATATACAATCTCACCCATCATCAACAACCAAGACAAGAGAGGCACGTTTGTTACAAGTGATGGAATGACATTCATATCATCATCACCTAAAGTCCAAAATGTACATTAGGGTTCACTCTGGGTGGTGTACATTCTACGAGCTTTGACAAGTGAATGAGAGCATGTATCCATCACTGTAGTAACATTTAGGATAGTTGTGCTGCCCTAAAAATCCTCTGTGTTCTGCCTGAAAAAATGTATTTTTTAAAAAAAAACTAGTTGAAGACATTAGAGAGATAATAAGACAGTGAAAAATTACTGCGCCATTATCTAGGAAAAAAGAGAAACCCAGAGAACTGACCACAGCTTTGTGGCTACCTTATCTTTAAGAATGTGTTTCACTGCGGAAGAGGCATCTAAGAGACTGAAAAGTTGGGCAGCGCTTTTCAAAGCTCCGCAGACATCAGGACATAAACATTTAGTCCAGGGTCTACCAAGAGTAGAATAAGGATGCATTAAAAACTCCAAGAATACAGATGAATCTGAAGTACCTTGTTCCTCATAACAACTGCAACTAAACATCAGATTATTTCTACCCAATTTTCCATCTATTATAATTTTCATTTTAGGTGAAAACATTCCTTTAGACTTTTTGAGACAATCTTGCTGGCAATAAATTTTATCAATTTTTTTAACATCTGAAAATGTCTTTATTTTACTTTTGAAAAATATTTTCACTAAATGTGGAATTATGGCTTGATTTTTCTCATTAGCACTTAAACTTTTTATTTTCATTGCCTTCTGGCCTGCATGGTTTCTAATGAAAAAAAATCTAAGGTATGATCCCCCTGAGGACTGTACCCCATGCCCCATATATCGTGAAGTCTCTTCACTCTGTCTGGTAAGAAAGCAAATTATTTCCAGCCTGTGTGAACTCTGGGACTTGTTCTGCCTAGAACTTTTTACCAGGATTTCTGTCTCCATGAATCATGTAAAATTACATTATAATATTTAATTCCAATTACATAAAACAATGGCACTTGATCCCCTTCTTCTTTTCTTTGAAAATTATTTCAATTTCTACTTCTTTTTTTTATATTTCCTTCTCTATCATTTTCTCTGTGTAGTTCTCTCTCATTCTCTTTCTCTCCTTGTCTCCCTGTCTTCCTGTTTCTGAACAAGTGTTTTCCTGACAAGACTCTTTATCCCTGCTTGGCAGTTTAACCATCACTCTTTTGTTTAGGCAAAAGAAAGAATGACAGGGCTATTTGTGTAGTGGACACTCTTTGTTGTGCCTGTTCAGTTACAATTCATAGTGTTTTTCTGTAGACAAGTTGTACGTACAGAAGAAAAAGTTTAAGGCAGTGCTTCACAACCCAGGGTGTCACAGATATTGCTACATTTAGGATCAGCGAAAGAAAAAATGGTACCATTAGCCAACTGCTAAGAATTGCACATTTTCTGCTGTTCACGGGACACAGAAAAAAAAAAAAAGGAATTGCACATAACCAGTAGCCCATGTTATCTTACAGATGCACTTGTTAAGCCTTATACAAAAGATGCCGAATACTAAAAGAGATCAAATTGGAAAAATCATAGAATTGAAAAAATATTAAAAACAAAATACAGGAAACGCATTGGTATATTGTCTAGTCACATATGCAATGTGCCATCAAGGAATAAAGAGAGAGATTCTCTGTTCTAGGGATCAGTTGAAAATACTTCTGCTATGAACTGAATATTTGTGCCCTCTCCTCTCCCAAATTCATATGCTGGAATACCCATGCTCAGTGAGATGGTATTAGGAAGTGAGGTCTTTAGAAAGTACTTAAGTTGTAAGGGTTGTGCCCTTATGAATAGGAGTTGTGCTCTTATAAGAAGAGAGATGAGAGCTTGCCCTCTCTGCTGTCTGCCATGTGGAGATACCAGGAGAAGACGGCAAACCAGGAGGCAGGCTTTCACCAGACACTGGATCCATCAGCACCTTAATCCTGGACTTTCCAGTCTCCTCACTGTGAAATATAAATGTATGTTGTTTAAGCCGCTCAGTCTGTGGCAATTTTTTCAGCTTGAACTGACTAAGATACTACTCAAGATGGCATAAATAATATATTCTCTGGCTATTCCTCATTAGGAGTGATAATGAGGAACAAAACAACAGGAAATCAGTTGTTTTGGGGAGGAGAATGTGTCTCTACTCATAAAGTAAAATTGACTATGGGGAGACCAAGGCTGGATATTCCCTGCTTTTCAGAATAAAAATTGTTGAGTATTTCAAACCTAAGAAATATCAATTCATAACATTATGGAAATTTATATACATATTTTGAATGTGTTATATTTTTCTTTAGTACATGCGGTTAACTTTTCTATTGGAATTTTTAAAAAGCCATTAGAACATTTACCAGTAAAAACAATGTTTCATTTCTTCCTTCCTTTTTTATAGCAAAGAATATAATTCATAAAAATCTTGCAGTCCTAAACAAAGCCAAAGTGCATCATTGCATTTAATAATGTTTTTCGTGAAGTATACACTAAGTTTCATAGGAATTCAACTATGAATATAGAGTAGGCTGATCAAATTTCAGACTTTATTTTGGCTATTTCAATGTCCACATCTAATTCTTTCTACCTACAGATTTGGGTTTTTAAAGCATAAAAACCATGATGGCAATTTTCAATGTTCTTTATGGAGATCACTCATGAAAGTCTTATGATATTTGATTCTATATTATAAGAAACAAGTATCATAAAAGGAAATGGTATAACACTGATACCATTTCAGTTTTCCCTTCATCTTACGTGACTCATTTGGTTGATTTTGATTTCCAGGAGAAACTAACTTCAGGAAAAGCAGTCAAGGATCATGTGCACCAACATTTCACTACAAATCAGACCTGGATCTTGCTAAATGTTCATTACTTCTATCGAATATTGTGTGAGCTACCCAGCTTGCACAGAAGGTCAGAAAGCATTAAACCAAATCTGGGTTTTGCACAAATAGAGTGAAATGTGGAATGACATAGCACCTAACACAGTCAGCTGTGATTCAAGATAACTGATGTACAAGGGCAAAGTTATCAGCTTGCTGAAATTGATCTGGGCTAAATCACTCTGTTCTCTCTGAGGCAACCAAGCTAGTGAGGAGACTATAATTTAGTGCCCCAAACAGGGATGTAAGTGGACTCTACATGGCATTCTAACTTCAGACCAAGTGTCTGTAGGCAATAGCCAAGTATCCAAATCTCACTCTAGTGAATAAATATACTTGAAAACTCTGAATCACGTTGGGGGGAAAAGATAGTTTTTTTCCGTAATATTTTACTAGCTATTTTTTTGTTTTTTAAAAGTCATTTTTGCTCGCTGAATTTTATTTATATGAGTGTACCAGGTGCTTTAAGCTGGGTTTTTATGAAGTGAAATTTTAAAATATTTGAATTGGGTAGTGGTGAGTGGAGTTCAAAGGGAAATTTAGCCTATACACAGAAGATTTATTTGCCTCAATATTCTATTAGTGACTCTTACTTGGATAGGCATTAACTCAATGATTGGCATTATAGGATTATTTACTAAAAATGATTAATTTTAATTAGACTAATAAAATTGTGGTGTGTATATACACAATGACACCTTTTCATCCATAAAAAGAAGGAAATTCTGTCATTTGAAACAACATGGATGAAACTTGAGGGCATTATGCCAAGTGCAATAAGTTAGGCAGAGAAAGGTAAATTCTGTATAGTATCACTTATATGTAGAATCCAAAAAAAAAAAAAAAATGAACTCATAGAAAGAGAGTATAATTAGAACAGTGGTTGCCAGGGGCAAGGGGGATAGGGAAATAGGGAGATGTTGGTTATGGGGTACAAACTTTCAGTTATAAGATGAATAAGTTCTGGGTTTCTAATGTACAGCATGGTGACTATAGTTAATAATACTGTATTATATACAGTAAGTCCTCATTTAACATCATTGATAGGTTCTTTGAAACTGTGACTTTAAGGAAAGGACCTATAAGGAAACCAATTTTGCCGTAAGCTAACTGATATAAACAAGAATTAAGTTCCTAGAATGTATTTCTGGTCACAAAAACAACATAAAACTTGTAAAAAGACCAAAACACTTCAATATTAAACATTCACATAAATGTGAGCTATATGTACATTTAAGAAAGATTAACAAAAACAAGTAACATAATTATTTATCCAATTATTCCAGTTGAGGAATAACCTTGGATGGCTGGAACCCTTCAGGGCAGCTCAGGGCTTAAGGTGGGAACCAGCCTGGATAGGATGCCATTCCATTGTAGGGCACACTTATGCACACCCACACTCACTCAGATGAGGACCATGGACACACACCAATTTACCTAACATGACATCTTTGGGGTACAGGAGAAAACCAGAGTACCTGGAAAAACCACACACAGACATGGGAAGAATGTGCAAACTCCACACAGACAGTGGTCCCAGCTGGGAGTCATTTTTTTTTTTTCATGAACATTATGATGCGCCAATGTTGAACAAAACGATGTTATTTGAAAAATATGCTGTACTTGAAATTTGTTGAGATTGTATACCTTAAATGTTCTCAGCACATATGAAAAAGAATAACTGTGTGAGGTGATGAATAAGTTAATTAGCTGGTGTGTGCTAATCATTTCACTATATATATTATATAGAGAGAGATAGCTAGATAGATATATATCAAAACACCACATTATATGTGATAAACATATTCAATGTTTATTTGTCAGTTATACCTTAAAAAAGCTAGAAAGAATAAATAAAATAAAGGAAGCAGCACTATAAAAAATGATGGTTAACTATGGGCCACCCATAAGAGTATTAAATCTGTGTTATTAAACAGAACTCTTCAGCACTGTGGCATTCACTCTACTGGGAATTTACTTATGATTATTAGGTAACTATTTATGGCATTAATTTGAATGTTAAAATAAGAAAGTTAAGCAAAAACATTGCCTATGTAAGCTCATTAAAAATAGTATTACATAGATTCATATTAAAAACAACCCAATGAAAGAAAATACAGTAGTTTTGCTTCAAACAAAAATAGAATAATTATGGGAAAATTACTAGGACTTTGTAAAATATGAGTTTATCTAAATTCAAACATGGTGAGAAAATTTTGTTACTACTAACACAGAAGTTATTTCAGAAGGAAGTAGATAAAATTTATTTAACTATATACTTTACTATTTATATAAACAATATACTCCCTCCCTATGGGAAGACAATGTAGGCATTTCTCCCTGATAAGGCAAAAGGAGTTCTCCTCAGCATCTGTCCCACCTCTTCCTAGATTCCATTTCAATAACTAAGGTTTGGTCACAGCAAAACCCAGCATGGCACATTCTAAACCTTAAAAGGGCAGAAAAGGACTAGATAACAAAGGAGCTATGAGAATTAGCCAACATGTACCAGTAGGATCCAAGCGAATATCCTTGCTACTGAATTTTGAGAGTGCTTGATCACGGCAGTCAGAATACAAACTAAGGAAGAGTTTATTAAATTTGGAGTATTCTCTCAGGATACAGGATATGATACCCTACTAAGAACTCTAGGAGATGATGAAAACTCAGTACCAGGTTGGCTTCCAGAGGCTTGCAGAAGACAATGGCCTAAACTGAGGGAAGTTAAAATGCCTGAAATTTCAGGTGCAGAGAGGGATTAAAATACTCAAAGAAGCAAGAATGTTGGAGTAGATATATTTTATAAGTGCCCCCAACACCAGAAGATTTGTTTCCTAGGAGGGCCCAGAGTACTCATCATTCACCAAGCTATTAGAAATGCAAAAATAAGAGAGTCACCAGCATCATTAATATGTTCTACAATGGCTTTCTCCTACAGGCCAAAGCTGCTGTTGTAAAGCTTCTTTTGTTGGTATCAGTGGAGATGATGGGTCTAAACCAATTGATATCAGGTGGCACAATGCTTAAATTACAATAGCTAAGGGATCACAATTATCATAATGATCAGCAAGATTGAAGTGTAAGACAAGGGGGTTTGACCTGCAGAGAGTTGTGGAGATGGTTAATAAAATCTGGCATCTTCAAGAGCAAAATAATTGGACATCAAACAAAAATAAAATGGGTGAACATAAATCTGAAGCCATTTCTTGATAAAAAGTTACAATTCTTTGGACATTTCCCACACCTGAGCCACTATTCTGTCCATTAACTAAAGAGATAACTGAGTTCTCGGGAAGAAGAACCCTACAATGTCACAGCAAATATATACATCAATGTTTCCTCTTTCCTTTCCTATAGCTGACCAAATATTGGTGAAAAGGAATTATTCAGATATTTTGAGGACTGCTGGACACAGAGTCTGAGTTGATATTGATACCTGGAGAACAAAGCTGTCATTATAGTTTCCGTGTTAGAGTGGAAGCAAAGGAAGAAGTACAATACTGGCCAAAGTCCAGCCAACTATTATTACAGAGTCTGTAGACTCACTGGAGTCATTTTCTCAGCCTTTGAATGTATAATTCAGACTGATATACTTAGCAGTTAGAGGATCCCCCACATTGGATCATAGCCTGTGAGATTATGGAAATCTCTATGACTGCTGCCCCACACAGGACAAAAAAATTAAGTCAGTATCACATCTTGAGAGGATGGGAGCGATAAAGGCCACCTTATCTAAATAGTGCAGTAAAGTAGTGGTCCCTATCATAGCTTTGTTGAATATACAAGCATATCTTTGTAGAAAGCAAATGAAAATTGGAGTATAGTTGTAGACGATCACAATCTCAACTACACAGTAACACTGAGAGTATTTTTCATGCCAGGTATAATATTGTTTCTAGAGATGATTAATGCAGCTTCTGAAACATGGCATACAACCATTGTTTAAGTGAGTGTGTACTTTTCTATCACAATCAGGAAAATGTATCAGAAAAAGTTTATAATTATACAAAATGGACAAAAATACACTTTTTCAATTTTGCTTCAGGGATATATTAAGGCCATCAAACTCTTTTTCAACATAATTTGAAAATACCTAAACCACCTGAACTTCCAAAATGTCAAATTGCTTTATCATATCAATGATATCATGCTGATCAAGCATGACAATCAAAAGGTGTCTTATGTGCCAGAACCCTTAGAATGATACATATACTCCAGAGAGTTGGAAATTATCCCTACAAAGAATCAAGGATTATCCACTCTGGTAAAGATTTTAGTTGTCCAGTGGTCAAGGAAACCCAGAACACCTCCTTCAAAGTAAAGACTAACTTGCCTATTCTTTTATCCCCTGTTACAAATAAGAAAGTATACAATAGCTTTTGGGTTTTTTCAGATTCTGGAGGCAATGCATAATATTACGATAAATACTGCTCTTGTAAATATACTGAGTAAGACAAAATTCTCCCCCTGTTGAGTGAATCTTAAAGAAGTAAATGATGCTGTATGAGGCTCACTATCCCAAGCCTTGCCACATGGGCCATAAGAACCAGAAGGCCTATATAATGGAGATGTCAAGAGCAGAAACTGATGCCAAGTGGAGTTCATGGCAAGCCTCAGTAGGAGAATCATACAATAGGCTCTTGGAGTTCAGGAGCGAGTCCTTACTATCTAAACAAAGAATTATAAACTCATTAAGAAAAACTCTTGGTGTGTTACTGGACTCTGTTAGAATTGAACATTTGACCATGAGGTACTGCCAAATGACCATGAGTTTGTAACTATACACTGTATGACTAATTAGCATCTTCTTGGACTCATCAAGGCAAGCATTTGATTCCCCTAGCGTTCAATTCCACTGTAAATTAGAAATGATACATCTGGTCAAGGTCAAGCTACACCAGAGGGTACCTGTAAGCTATATTAGCAGGTAGCCCTAAAATTCAAGAAACCACCATAGTTGGACCAGTGTCCCTCCCTCAGCTCATACTTACAGACATATGGTGCATCTCATACAGCCTGCTGACGGACAAGGATACAGCCTAAGCTTAGTTTACAGATTAGTTGTCTCACTATGAGGGTGTAAGCCAAAAACTGATGATGGCTGAATTAGACGATATTCAGTGTTGGCTTTGAAATAGTAAAAATATATTACTGGCTAGGAAAGCAGTAAAACTATATTTATTTTAATATTAATTATCCTAAAACAAGAAGACAAAAAAAATGTGAGTTGGAGTACAAGAAATAATGCAGATAGTGCAGACTTATTCCACTAATTGTTTTGGCTTCTAACATTGCGGAATAGTTGTTTCAATTCCTACCTAAACACAGTGACCTATGGGCTTTGTTATCTTGAGAGAAACATAATTATCTGCTGCATTTGCAACTTCATGGATTATTAAGATGAATTAGGACTTGTGTAGACTTAGGAAACAATACTTTCTGATTTAACCTTTGTGCAAGATTTAGAAAGAACTCAATGGCAATTTTATAACTGTAGGAACTCTGAGAAAGGAAACATTTTTAGGTAAAGTTTAATAAAAAGAAAACCAATTATATTTAACTGGAGTGCTCAAAGCCACTTGCAAATTATTCTCTCTTCAGACTAATAATGAACACTAGAAAGGGAAATACAATTACATCCATATTGCCACAATCCAAAGTTAATTTTATGTATATTTTTTGCATATTATATGCAAATGATTTGTTCATTCTTGTAGTTCATGTGTAATTATATGTAAGCTTCTTACCCAGAATTTTAAAGTAAATCCAACAGGATTAAAAATGGAGATTTATTTCATAGCTTTTAAACATCACAATTATTAATTATTTTTTGTGACAAAAATGTTTCTATAGTGTGGATAATCTCTGTATTTAGGAGGTATCACCCAAATTAGAGTAATTACTAAAAGATATAATGCAATTAGATTTTTTATATACAGCAGAAGACTAGCATCATACACTGATTGCTTTTACAGCACCCAGATTAATATTGAATTCACATGGTTTCACTCCATACATGTGAACTGAAGTCACATAGTCTAACTTTGAGATAATCGTGAACATAGTATTGAATGGAAATTTTCCCAAGTCGATCCTGAAATTTTGAGATTTGGTAGTTAAGGTATTTGATAAGTTCTTAGTTAACCTCCTTTGTGGTAGGAAATGGGACGTTGGCAATATGCAGCACAAACTGAAATCAAAATCACTCACATTACTACAAGTTATAGCATGTGGTGCCAAATAGGTAGAAAGAAAAGCTTTGACAGATTAAATGGTTATGACACTTATTCACTATGAAGATGAATGGTCACAATTCACGATGAAAAGACTTTTGGAATAGACTTGCTGTCAGCTTCTGACTGCCTTTAAGAGCATACCTGGAGGAAATAAAATGAATTTAAG
>CAUYRT010043589.1:0-26958 GCA_963574885.1 Lepilemur ruficaudatus | reverse complement strand
TATTTTTTCCATCCACGACTGGTTGAATCCATGAATGCAGGACTCATGGATGTGAAGGGCCAACTGTACATAAAGTCAGCAATTCTTTTCCATTTGTCCAGAACAAGTTGTTTTCTTTTCCAATCAAATAGGTGAGAAACTGCTTTAATGTGAATCTTTATAAACCTCATTACATGCAGAATACCTGTCCTGATCCAACAGTTCTTCAGAGAGGCTTCCATTAATTTTTCAGAATGCCTGAGCTGTTAGTGAGTAGAATCTAGTTAATTATTTGTTGGTTCCACCAGCACTTACAAATTCTTAAACTCTGTCTAAAGACTCATATTTCTTTACATCTATTAGATTGCCTATTGGCATCTGTGTTGGGTTATCTTCCTTTGCTATCCAGGTTTATTCTCCATCTTTCTCTTTTCCAAGAGGCTGACATATATGGATTACCTCTATTGTTTCTCATGGTCTTTGGCTTTCAGTTGGTTCAGCCAATGGGGAAACCCAGCTGGATACTGAAAGAAGGGAGTAGAGTGACATTCAATTCTTCGTTCCCTGGTTCACTCTCTGTGATGTTTCCTTGAGCAAATTGTGGCCCTTTAACTACTTTCCAGGCAGCTTAGCCATGCATAACTCTCTCTTCTTCCATCTCTACCTCCTCCCATCCTCCATTCAAGCTTATGGGTGAAATCAACTGGGTTGCTATTGACTCTTTGTGGTTTTCTTACATCCTGTAAACACTCTAATAATCATTTTGAAAACAAGCCCTGTTGGAATTATCATAATTTATTCCTCTTGGAACCCTAACTGATACAACATCTTAATCTTGATCTTTCTAAAATTAAATTCATAAATTTTCCCAAAATATTTTCCTTCTTTTTCATTTCCACAGCTCTGTTAAAAAAATAGTACTATTTATCTAGCCATGTCACTATGGAGTTTTATAATAAAACCAATAATATTATTTATTTACTTAGAGCATTTTAATGAATCTATTTCATGTATATCATTTCATTGAATTTCACAACAACCTATGCATCATTACTTCTTCCATACACATGAAGAGATTTGCTTTGCAATACCATGGCTAGAGTCATCCAGAGAGCTATCTCAGCATCAGTGCATTTGTTCTCCACCACACACAGGTGACTTCTCCTTCCTTATCTGTGTAACTTATTGCTCATTTATTTCTATTCTCTCTCTGTAGTGACTCTCATGTCATCTATTTTGTAACTCCATTTCTACCCATATGCCACTTAAGTAAAGCTCCAGATTTCTCACCATCCATTTCTAGTGCTTCTCACTTATGCCAGTTTATCAGTAGTTATAACCTTGTTTAGAGCTCTAATGCTTGTCCAAGATTCAAACCCTTCAGTGACTTCTCATCACCCATTAATAACTTTCATAGTCCACAACCGTCTAGTCTTTAACCATCTCTCACTATTCTCCTTATTACTCCCTGCATTTTGGTTAGAATAACTTACAACAATATAGTTGTACCTGATTTTTCCTATTCACCTTATTCACATTTTCTCTTATTCTAGAGAAATTCTCACTTCCTTAGAAACTAATCATATACTCTCCATTTTAAAAGGCCCATTAAAATACCTCTAGGTTTTTAGGTTTCCTTACCCAGAAGGAAATCATTTTGCTCTCTAAACTTCCACAGCACTTCTACATTTTTCCATTCTCCTTGTCACACTGCACTTCTATTTCCATTGTCTATGTGTGTATTTTATATACTCATGGTGTATGTTAGACGCTTAAGCTTAAGGGATGTGTCTTATTCATGTTTGCAGCATTCAGGTAGTCACTTGATATTGATTAATTAAAAGAATTGGCTCAAAGAAAATGGCATTTGTAGGCCGGGCGCGGTGGCTCACGCCTGTAATCCTAGCACTCTGGGAGGCCAAGGCAGGTGGATTGCTCAAGGTCAGGAATTCTAAACCAGCCTGAGCAAGAGTGAGACCCCATCTCTACTAAAAATAGAAAGAAATTAATTGGCCAACTAAAAAATATATAGAAAAAGAAATTAGCCGGGCATGGTGGAACACGCCTTGTAGTCCCAGCCACTCGGGAAGCTGAGGCAGAAGGATAGCTTGAGCCCAGGCATTTGAGAGGTTGCTGTGAGCTAGGCTGATGCCACAGCACTCTAGTCCAGGCAACAGAGTGAGACTCTGTCTCAAAATACAAACAAACAAACAAACAAATAAATAAATAAATAAAAGAAAATGGCATTTGTAATTGTTTTTTTTAGGAGTGTTAGAAACTTACCAACAGTTCCGTTAAAATTTTTTTTGATTGCTGATTTTAACTGTGCATTACCACATCCTGCTTTGCATTTTTTTAAAAACATTTGAGGTAGATTGCATAACTCTCTGGTAACCTTCAGCAGTAAAAATGTAATTCAGGAAAACTCTCTTTATAGAATTATAATTTTTATCTAAGAAATGGTGAAAATATAGGCCTACATATATAAGTACATGCCTAAATATGCATTTTTACTCTATTACATTCTAATACCAAGAATGGAGCCATCATTTTTCAGTCTTAAAGCAAACAAGGAGGAAAAAATAAGACTAAATATTTTGTCTACTTTTATACTGATGCTGTGAAATCCATCTTTAATACTTAGATTTCTAATACTTAAGTAGATACGTAATAAAAATTTCATTGCAAGTAAACAGGGAGCTTCTTTCTCATATGTTATTTGTATTTATTACTTTTAGGTAATAAATGAAATATCTATTGTTTATCCAAACATCAGTTAACCAGAAAGATCCACAGTTTATCCAAACGTCAATATCCTTCCCTACAACTAAATTAAGATATTATTCAAAAGCACAGGTCTTCATATTCCTTTTCTATTCTCTTAAAATCATCCAGCCATAGTGCCACAGAGGTCAGTTATGGAATGCTTTCTCTGACTTGAGTGCTACCTCAATTCAATGTTGCTTAATGTTTCAAGTTACTTAAGTTCCACCCTTTCGCAGATAATTTATCTCTTCGGATGAGACAACATTAAAGAATATAAAGAATATAACCACACTGAAGAGATTATTTTACCTTTTGACTGCATAAACTCAGTTTGAGAGAATTACATTAGAGTGTTTGATGTTCTCTCTGCTTCTAACCACATTTATCCTTGCTCTGCATTATTGCATAATGCTGTGCTGTAGACAGGAACCAGCTTTCTCTGGATCACACGTGATTTAAAAATGAGCCAGAATAAATACATCTAATTGTGGTTATTAAGAATGGTCACTGAAGGGGCTACAGTTAAGCATGTTTTGCTATGCTCTTATATAAGAGTTTCGTGAAAATCTGGCTTTATTCTGCCCATCCCGCTACCATACAATTTAAAAGGACAGGATTTTGTATGTGGCAGGCACTGGGCTATGATATTACATACGTTACTTCCTTCTAATCCTTTTACAAAAGTGTATTTTGTAAATGAGGCTCAGAGAAGCTAGCTGGTTCCCGTGGCGGTCATGTAGGGAAGAAGTCAGTGGGGTAGAATTCTGAGGTCTAATTTTTTTCATACCTCATGCTGCACCCCATGATGGTCCAGTGAGAGTGAGAATGAAGGCAGTTCTCATAAAGCCCAGCATCTTCTCAGACTTATGCAGTGGTTAGCTCGTAAATGAGCCCCCCAAAAGCTTTGTGTTACAGCATTTGGAGATTTCATGGTATAACTACTTGTGCTGTCACTACTTTCAGTCTACCAACATGAGGTCACTGAATGTATACTTGAAAAGAATTGTGCCCAACTGGCTTTTGTAAACTGGTAACAGCTAGTTCCAGCACACTAGTGAATATTCCAAAGGAGGAGACCATATGATATCAAGGAAACCGAAATGCAATTTTCCAACATCCTAACGGTAATTGTTGAAGGCTAGGAGAGAAGCAGAGTTAGCAACTCCTGACCAGAGAGTACCTGGCCACTCAGAAATGTTCTTTTTTTTTTTTTTTTGGCAAGGCAATTACTTCTTTCAGAATTGAATCATTTTCAGAGTAGAGTGCTCAATTTTTATTGCAGAAATGTATTTCCATCAGAGAGCTGCACTGAGTAGACATACAAGGACACAAAGACACTTCACAAAAGAGGATGGTAAGATATTGAGAGAGGATAGGAAAAAGTATCTAGATATGGCAAAAAATAAAGTATTAAGAAATGTTATTATTGCTTTTTCCAATTTTACACTGTAGCATAAAAATTCATATTCACAGCTGTGCGTATTCACAGAATATTTCATTAATTCAAAGAATAATATTTGGGCAACTCCCATAACAGCCTACTATAATAGGCTTATATTCTATTAATGAGAGATATTAATATAAATTAAATAATGCATATAATAATTAAGAAAATGACTTATTTTATATTTTATTAGTAATTAAACTTTTCTAAAGCCCAGGCTAATATTTTTAAAATCATAAATAAGAGAAGAAATCTACCTTATAGTAATATGTCTAGGACCCCCATCACATTTCTTAAATTATATCCTGAAAACTTTATAGTTATTTAATCCCTTAAAAAACATTTTTTGAATGCCTACTATATACAAGCAATATTCTAGGAAATAGGCAAAATGTTTTCCCAAGTTAGTTATTTTCCTTTCCCACAAGAGATTTATATTTTAGTGTGGAAGGGAGACAAACACATGCACAAATGTGAACTTTAGGTAATTTCAGGTACCAAGGTATTATACATTATAAAAATGAATCAGGTAGCATGACAAAATGGCTGGGTGACAACTTTGACCACAGTAGTCAGGAAAAGAGTACATGAGGATGTGGACTGCAAGAGATTTCTGAAAACACTACCCCCTACTGCAGTCAATCACACCGATTACTCCTCCAGCTCCTGCTTCAAATTTCCAGGGGCTTAGACCTTATTCCTTTTGGAACTAGCCATTAAAAAGACAGGAACAAAGCATTCCAGGCTGAGGAAACAGAAAATGCAAATTCCTTGAGATGAGAATGAGCTTGATGTATTTCTAAATATATAAAGAAGATTCACTATAACCCAGGAATAATGAGGATAATAGATTCAATATGAGATAAAGCCAGAAGGTTTTCCAGAAACACATTATGAACAGTCTTATAGGCCTTGCTAAATAATTTGGAGCATATTCTAATTCCAAAATGGAGTCATTAGCACATCTTAAGTTGGAAAGTGACCCAATCTGATTTTTTTTTTTACTGCCTACTATGGTAGGCCTTGCCACAGGTGATGGTGACATGGAATAGGGTATAGAAAAGCACACGAAGATAAATGGGCGGATGTGGCACATGCTTAGAGACAAAGAGGACACATTCAGGCTCAGCCTATCAGAGAAGACTTTCCTATGTCAGTAGGTCACCTTCTCCTCCATAAGGTACTGTTTTGCATGTACCTAATTCATTGTCATTGTAGCATTATCTGAAATTACTTTATTAGTTTACTTATTTGGTATTTATCTACCTTTGCTAGAATACAGGGTCCACAAGTGATGGAAACTTGCCTATCTTGCTCACAGCCATATCTACAGCATACAAAACACTGCCTGACACATAGTAGGTGCTCATGAAGTTAATGAGTGAGTGAAGGAATTAATGACTGCAACTTCTGCTCAGTGGTTCTTGTTTTACCTCTTGGGCCACACAGAACAATTCAGATCTTATTCCACAAGAAAGTCCTTAAAATGAGGAATACAGCTTGATTTTCTCTCTCTAGGTTACTTATTTTTACTTCCTTAAGGTACTCCTTTTATATGTTTTTAATTGCCTAAATATTCTAATTGATTTTTAAACTTTGATTTATAAAATGCAAATATTGCAAATATTGCAAATGTGGCTTCTATGCATTAATACACAAAGGTATATAAATTAGTAATAATTAATTATATATAATTATATTAATATACATTAATAGCTGATTTCCTATTACCTGTCTTATATTATCATTTTGAAGGTTAAATAGTTATGGTGGATCATAAATAAAAGATAAGAAATTTTCATTGCTGTAAATCTGGTCAAAGTAAATCTTCCCACGAAAACAAGTAATTTAATTATCTATAATGATAGGACTAAGTGGTAGTCACTGCCAGTTGTCACTCATGACTTTATTCCTTTGTAAAAGAAGTCTATTTCACCCATGGCTATCCAGAGCAGCTGTCTATACAACTGTTTGGCCACATGTTCTGGCCAATTAGATAAAAGTAGAAGCATTGTGTAAGAGTTCAACAAACACTGCCTAAAGAAAACTGGCTGTGTTGAAAGGAGTAACCCTTTATTCTGACCTTTTATTCACCCTTTGTCGCCTTCAACATTCCTACTACTTGAAATGTGGATGTAATATTATCCTAGAGGAGCTCCTGCAGCTATCTTGGGCCATGAGGCAACTATAACTATATAGTAGGAATGGTAGGATAGAAAAATTGAAGGAATCACAGTCCCTCATGACCATGAAATACCATAACAGCTCTTGATTACTCACCTTCTATTTCTTTCTCTGAGAGACAGATGCTTTTTAGTCTTCTTTAAGTTTCTCTTATTTGGAGCTTTCTATTGTGTACAGATGAATCGAATCCTAATTGATGGAGAATTCCTCAGTTTATTTCTGAATTTCTATTTGTATTACTTTACAAAATCATTCTCTATGATCTTTAAAAATTATACTACTTCATTAAAAAAATAGACAAAAATTTAACTGTGAAGAACGTAAAAACTAGATCTGATGCCTTACATATTGATGATGAAAAACAACAGTGGTCAAATCATATATACTCTACTCCAGCTCTGGTTTGCTTTTCTTTGTTGGTTATCACTTTTCTCTTCTTTTCTTTATGAGTTCTTAAGTATTTTAGAAGGTATATAGATCGAAATTACTGATATTCTTTGCTTGTTGGAAAATAAACATGATTATTAATGTATCTTTATAAATGAAGATAAATTATTATTTAAAATTAACAAACATGCTTATATTTTTCCCATATTTCATAATTGCCACATAAATGTTCATGGTCACTGATATGTTCATGGTCATGATAACAATATATTTTAAAATAATAACTAAATCCCTCCTTGAGTGATTGAACATATGCTAGGTTAAAAAACAAAAAGGAAAATATTTGGTTGATTCATGTTCAATATCTGTGAATTCAAACTACTTCAGTCCATAATTTTCCTAATTCAATTTGAATTACAGAAAATGTTATCTAATAAATTTAGCAAATCAATATCTATATAAACCTAATTCTACAATAATACAGCTATATGCATGTTATAGATATTCTCTGCTTTAAAAATACCTCATATATCAAAATCCAAGAATACAAGCACAAAACCATCAATTCTTACTTAGGCCCCTATTGTGACCTTCACTGTGTATCATAAAGTCACTTATTCTTTGTCAGGAGAGACAGACATATAACAAACACAATAGCATGAAATGACCTAGTGTGAGTGCAATGACAAATATCTGTAGAAACAACTATGACAGCATATAGGAGGAAGAGATTAAATCTGTATCAGCATTGGAGAAAAAGTAAGAGTATTTTAGCTGTTTCTTAAAGGATGATGGAAAATCCACAGGTAAACAGAAAAATTGAACCAGAAAGAATGCCTTGACCATGGGCAGGAAAGCATATACAAGTCACTTTACACTAGTATTTTTCCAGTTGCAAACCTCAGCCTAACACACTGACAGTGCCATCCCCAGTAATTTCATGAACCCTACCTGTTCCATTTTAAACATCCCCTCTTTGATACACCACCTCCTATACATCTAGCCTATTGAATTCGGTATTCTCACTTCATCAATCCATCAGTACCCTTCACTTCCTTCCCAGCTTCACTTCGCTATATATCAGGTTTTTATAGAGCTTTACATGGGATTGCAATTTAACTGATGCTATGTGGCATTAATATTTAAGCATACAGCACACGAATCACACAAAAAAATAAGGGACTACGGAGAATCCTAAACATAGGTTTTATACTTTGAAGGCACTGCTGTATTTTATGGATTTAAATTATTTTAACTTGGATTTCTGATCCAATGCCCATTTTTTGGAACAGATTTTATTTTCATACATGCTGTATAAACATCCTTTTTTTCAAACAATAAAAATGACCTGCCATATGCCATCATAAAGTTAGTCAGGCTTTATTTTTATTAGTTTACATTACATCCTCACTTAGCAGGGTCTGGAAAAGCCTGAAAATCCAATTATATCAGTCAGCCAAAACTAGTTTTTAGATGCATTATTTTAATAGATTTTATAGATTCCAGCTATAGTTATTTTTTATAAACAATGACAAATTGTGGCTGTTGTCATGTATCAAAAGTAATAATTTTGAAGTAGAGAGAACAGCAGCAGTGAATGGTCAGGCCAACTATTTCTGATGAGCCTCTTTATAGAACAGCCTGCAACTCTGAGGAGTTATTTGTTGCCAGAGTGTCTTAACATACATGGTCTCTCCATAGACATAAGAAGGGAAAGGCGTCTGTGAACTCTGCTCAACTCAAACACATGGTGTAAAGAGCATTGTACTCTTGAGGACCTTTACACACCACATTCAGTGACAGCTGTCAGCTGTGAGCATAATTATAAGTTTTCATTAGTGAGAATTATATTTGAACCAATCTTCATTTATTTGAAGGCTAATATTAAAATGGGCATATGGTAGTTGCCCATATTGTGAGTGAAACTGCCTAAAACCATACCTATGAACTTAAAGATACAGACATACACATAAAAAGCTATGCATATCTGCTATACAGACACACACACACACACACACACACACACACACAGGGAAGCTTTAAATTGTTATCTTTATCCTTCCTTTATTTTCTTTGGCTGAGCGTATATCAGCAAATTCCTATAAAGTAAGCATTTATGAACCTACACCACAATTTATCATCTGATTACTACTCATCAGAAGAGAAAAATAGAACATATTCATACAAATGAATGCAGAGGTATTTATTATCCATTGATCTTTCTTACTGTATATTTCTAAGTTAGTTATTGATCTCTCATGTAAAGTATGCAATTACATAAAATACAATTTTGCTAGCTAAATCATATTTATCATGTATGACAGCTACCTGGAGAGTCATTGTACTGGAACCCAAGGGAGATAAATTGATAGCATGTGTACTATGCAAAGTTTCCACTACATGTATTTAATTTCTATGGTTCTTAGATAATATTTGTTCAGGTATAATAAGATGTTGACAAAACAGAGCTAATTAAATAAATGAAATAAATTCCTCAATCACTTCCTTTGCACTCTCTACTCACCCTCATTTCTACATTCTGTCACTGCCTTAAATATCCCAAACCATTACATTTGTCACACCATTACCCCCTCATAAAAATTTTTAAATATTCTCCTACTATATACTCAGACAGGCTCCATCTGATTATCCCCTCAATGCTAATCTAAAGGAAAAGAGAAGTGACAATAGGGAAACATCAGGACAAGCACATATATAAAAAGATTCTTAGCCAGTTCTAACTTCTGCAGGGTCTTATACAATAGGAGTCACAGGGAGTAAATTTTTTTTTCTTTTTTTTTATTTCAGCATATTATGGGGGTACAAATGTTAAGGTTATATACATTGCCCTTGCCTGCCTCCCTCCTCCAGAGAGTAAATTTAAGAGGTGGCTCTTAGAATTGTGGTTTGAGAGATACTGAACGCAAGTACCACCCTGCTCCTCACAGCCCTTTGTTCTGGCCTCTGTAACATCATTTTAAAGCAACTGTTATATTTACCAAAATTTAGCCATCTTATGAAACTCTTAAAAATTTTAGGAACTCTGCCACAGTTCTGCAATGGTTGAAAACGCTGAGTCAGGCAGCCTCCCATTGTTTGGAGTGGCAAAAACCATCTTCAGCAGCAATGAAATAAGAATTCTAACCAAATTCCCATCTCATCACCCTATGTTCAGCCACTGCCTAATACCCTTTGCAGGTTAGAACCCTAAACTCCCCTCCATACTCCTGGTGAGTTGAGAAACAATAACAGCTTAATTTTATTAAGAATTTCTACCAAACTCTTTATATACATTTTCTCATTTAATCCTACTACAACCCTATGTAGGAGTACCATTATCACCATTTTACAGATGAGGAAACGAAGTCACAAAAAGCTAAATAAATTAAGGTAAAGCTGTTAAAATTTAGTGAAATCAGGATTGGAAAGCTGTCTATGAGATTCCAGGGCCCTAAGCTTTAGCTCCTGTGGCTAGGTTCTTACTGTTTACTACCAGATTTCTTTCACATGTCTAAACTTTCACACATTGCTGGCAGATTACAAAGACATACAGTTTGATTTGTTGGTAAACCATCCTCCCTTTCCAAATATTCATAGCCAGCCTCCTGAATCCCTCAACCTTTGGGGCTAAAAATCCATTGTTTCTCTGTGGCCACATCTCTATTTCATGTTATCACCCTGTCAAAGCATCCTATGGTATCCACCCACAGGTCTTTCATGTGTCAAAATCACTCCCTGTGGACTAGTTTAGGTTGCCCACTGAGATATGACTTACCCTGCCTATTATCTGGCTTCCAAATGTCTTGATAACTCACTTTTTCTCTTATAATATTATTTATCATGTTTATGTTCTTGTCTGTCCAACTGGATTATAAATGAGTTAAGAATAGTCTTATATATCTATACCCTCATAGAGCCTATCAAAGGATAATGCATATGCCAAACAGGTAAAAAAAAAAAAATCACATAATATTGATCAATGCTGCTTCCATATTTTTATTTGATGAAAAACTCTACTTTTTATAAACAATAAATGTTCAAGTAGGTTTTAATAGGTCTTCACAAAAAATAAGCAAGTATTCTATCGTATTGTGGTTACACATAAAACAAAAATGACATTTTTTTGCTTAAGAATAGCATTATATTTCACAAAAATAAATCACTCACTAGCTTAATTGATTTAATCTTAAGTACTTTTGATTTGTCTCCTATGTATTATGTATATTGTAATATACATATAAAACATATAAAAGAGTAGTGTATAATATTTTTGTAGACTATATTATGCTAAGTGCTATTAAAGCATTTCTATTTACTATTGAATTATAGTCATAATTTACTCTTGCTTGAATTTGCAAACAAGATAATATTAACAGCCATGTATTAAAGAAGAATTTAATATATTAGTGTCAGCAAACGTAGATTGTGGTGATATATGCTAAAATTATAGTCTAACTATTAAGAGACTGTTTAGTCTTAGATAAGACATTTAACTAACCTAAGTCTTAATTTTTTCATAATACCTACCTTAAATAATACCCTCTTAATGGAATTTTCATGAGGAACAAATGAGATTCCAGATAGATACACACACACACACACACACACACACAAGTGTTTTGTAAACTAAGATATTTAACAAAAAAAACATTAATAACTTTGGAAAAGAGTCATTTTTATTTATTTTCACAATTCTTTGATTTTAGAACAAAGATAGATTTAGTCAGAGATGACTAAGATAAGTTAGATGATATATCATAATTGTTTATTTTTACACGATATAACACATGAGTCTAAGAACACTCCTGGTGTTTAACATTCCCACACAAGGCCACCATTGTCCTTGTGGGAGAACCATGATCCAGCATGGCAAACACTGAAAGAGAAATATTCATAGCACATCAGAATCACTGAGTATGAATTTTACCACAGACATTTCAGGATTTTTGTCTATGGAGTTAATGAAAAGATTAGCATTAGTACATTGAATCTTTTATGATTAACATGAACTAATTTAAAAGTCAATGTAGAAAATTACTGGTAAAAAGTTGAAAAATATTACACTGTGTCTAACCATAGTAAACTAACAGAAAATTTGATTTATTTAAAAGAAAAACATGCTTTCATAGCCAGAGACAAGGGTTGGAAAACTGAACTCTACACTGCTTCAAGGTCCACCTCTGGATTTTATATTTAAGTAGATTGTTTTTACATATGAAGTGCTGACCTTCCAACTCCAGCATAAGTATGAGCTGTTTTTTTTTAGAAAGTATTAGGAAACTGGGATGAGTTATTCCACCTCTTTCCAAGTCTTCAATATAGCAGTATCTATTGAAAGGAGGTTTACAAAGATCAGGGGTGTGGAATATAAGAAAATGACAGAGATCTACCTTTATACCTGAGCTCCAAATAAGGAACAGACCAGAACCAGCAGTTAAGATCCTCTCTCTTATCACCAAATATTAATAGACAATTTCCCACTGACATAAGTAAACACATCATCCTAATGAATGAATTCAGTGAAGATGTCCTTGTTCTTGTCATAGTTATGGAGAACAAAATATTTCAGAGCTCTCTAAACAACAAGCCAAAGGAGATAAAAATCACATACAAAGTTAAAGGAATGATGCCTTTCAAAATTGACTTTCCTAAGGTGCTACTTTGAAATAGGTAACATAATTCATAGTACAAAACATGCCTATCAACTCAAAAGGAAAAAAAAAATGCAATTCCTATCTCTTACACTCATCTTAGTATCTCAGAATCAATGGGGTGATCATGGGTGATACGATAACGTTTTTATGACTGATTTACTTTACTTTTCCTGTAAACAAGTCTTCTTCTCACCTTTGTACTAAATAAGAAAATTATACAATTTAGGATCCATTATTTCATAAGTACATTCAAAAACAAATTCCCAGTTAAAACAATTACCAAAAAAATTAGAACCTAAGCAAAAAGTATACTCTACACAAAGATATTAAAATAAATTTTTTAAAAAAATTATTTATTCTGACTTCATAGACCCAAAGCAACTTTAGTGAGGCTAGGATCCCTCAGATTTAATATGTGGTACTAACCAATTGTTGTGATAGCAAATAAATAACAGTCAAATATATTTTCAGATATGCCATATTAAGACACTAAGCCTGTACATCTAAATCAAACTTTACAGCTATAAAAGCACATAATAAGGCATTATTTCATTGTTTATATCATTTGACACTGAAAATACTTCTGTGACTTAATTAAACAGGTATTATTTCCACTTTATGTGCAAAGACACTGAGTTCCAGACATGTTTATTCATTTAGCTATTCATTCTTCAGCACCATTATTTAGCACCAACCTTAGAATAGGCACAACCCTGGTGTTAAGAATGTAACAGTGAATGAAACAGATTAAGTTCCTAACTTTGAGCTTAATCTTAGGAGAATATGGGGCTGGGGAGCTAGACAAGTAAAAATGTCAAGTGGGATAAACACAAGTAAACATAAACCATGGTATGGAGGCAGAATGTAGGATAAGGAAGCTACTTCAAATAGGGTGGTCATGGACAGCCTCTGTGATGTGATATTTTAGCAGAGACATTAATGAAATGAGGGTAAAAAATGCACAGATATGGAAAGATTATATTCTAATAAGAGAAAATGGTACTTCAAAGACCATAAGGTAGAAATACCTCAGAGTTTTTGAAGGATAATTGTGTTTTGAGAGAGACAGAAGCACGGGAAAGTACCTTGGGGAATTTGACGAGAATTTAACAATATGTAATTTTAAGTTGTTTTTACAATGGTATACAATGATTAAAATGATATCCCAGCTTCACAAGAAAATATAACATATAAATACATTGTGTGAGTGGTTTGGGAGTACAAAAAGTGAAAAATACAAACAGCTGAGTTTCAGAATTCCCTAAGAAGGATGAACATCACTAAAGAAGGTAAAATGCAAGCTAATAGAAAAATTATCTTGGAGCTGGACTGGGCCATGAATTTATAAATCTCTGGGAATTTATTAGAATGTTAGGGAATGCACTGGATTTTCATAGAATGTATCATAGAATATGGACTCTATCTAGCTCATCGTATTTAAATACCAAGGAACTAGACTGTGCTAACTGATACTTAGGTAATATATAGATGATATTTCATTCAGCTATTTCTCCTAATATTGCCTAATGCAGGTTAAATGTCATACTATCAAAGCACAATTCAGCAAAATTCACTATTCTGGAAATCAAAATGACTTTGGTTTTATCTTTAGATGATCTAAATTAAACATGAAATCAATGTTGGGATATTGAAAACAAAGAATGAATTGTGTATACCTTGGATGACCGTCCATTCCAATTGTTTCTTTCCCCAATCTTTAAGTGTTTAGTGACAATGAGTTGAAAGTTATACTAGGTCTTAAAGTTGAAATATGTAACCATAAACTTTAACCCTCAGTTCTCATGAAAGTTAATATGAGTAGTGTGCTGCCATAACAAAACACCTTCTACTGGATAATATATAAATAATATAAATTTATTTCTCACAGTTTCAAAGGGTGAGGAATCCAAGATCAAGGTGCCCGGAGATACGGCACTCATAAACGCTCACTATCTGCTTCCAATTTGGTGCCTTCTTGCTTGTGTCCTCACGTGAGGGAAGGAGCCAAAGGGCCAGGCAGTGCTCTGAAGCCTCTTCTATAAGGGCATTAGTCTCATTCAGGAGAGTGGAGCCCTCATGACTTAATCACTTCCCAAAAGGTACCACCTCTTAATACTACCACAATGGGGATTAAGTTTCAACATGAATTTTGGAGGGACACAATTATTCAAATCATAGCAGATGTATCATAATTAGTGTCAGATTATAAATTTGTAATGACAATATTCAGGAATGCAAGCTTCTTTTAACTTGCTGATAAGTGAAATGAATTTATTCCCAGGGTTAGTGTTATATTTAAAGGCTGGCTACAGCCTTCTGAGTCAATATACATGAAGCTATGGATCACTACATCAAGACTTGCTTGTGTAAGATACAATTGGAAATAGTCTTGGTACAAAAAAGGACAGTATTTGACGATCCGAAGATTTTTATTTTTAAAACAGAGATTCAGATTTTTAGTCAGTCCCCATAGGTATGCTTTACAAATATTGGTTTATGAATAAATGTGATATCAACTAACTATAACCTACAATATCAGTATTGGATTACTATTTCGACGTTTTTATAATCATGGAGTTTTGCTGTGTCACTGAATTCCTCCATTAAAGAGGTGACTTGTCATTTGTGTGATGAAGTTTTAAATATCAAAAAGCTAGAATGAATTAAAATTTTTCATTAAAAATCTACTTTTTAATTACATTATGAACAAAAAAACTAAAAAAGTAAAAGAACTATTTTCCTTACATATGTAGAAATATTAGGAAAATAATATGGAAGTGTTTATTTTAGGTGATCTGTTAAATATGATAAAACTAAAAGACTGATAAAGTATATATTTAAATATTCTACCTTAATATGTATGAAAGCAAATCATTGGCAGGTAGAAATCCAGTCTTGAATATCACTGAAATATAATGGAGCTCATATTACAATATAATTTTCTTAAATTATAATTAAGGAAAGATAGATCATATAAACTATAATAATTTTCTGGGATATTTATATATGACAAATTTGAATCATTGTTGTTTTGATTTGATTATGTCATTTAAAATAATGATCTAAAATTCAGTAACAGCACATTTTATAACTAATTTCAAGGAGCAATTAATATTACTTTGGAAATAAAAATATACACAAAGAAGAGTCGTATAGTTGTGTGTTGTATATGATAACATCAAAAGACCATGCAACACTGGATGGTTTAATAATAGTGAGCAAGAAAAGTTATAAGAATTTTGTGGGTATTTACTGCATGATCTAATATTGATAAGTTATGTTTTATTACAAATATTGTTGAATGAAATTAAAGACCTAAATAAATGTAAAGACATCCTATGATCATGAATCACAACTCTTAATATTTTTATTAATAAGATGTCAATACATCACAAATTTATCTATAGATTCAGCAAAATTCCTACTAAAATGCCAGTTGGCTTCTTTGCAGAAATTGACAAGCTGAACCTAAAGATCATATAGAAATTCAAGAAACCCCAAACAAACCAGAATAATCTTGGGAAAAAAAAGTTGGAAGACTCACACTTCACAATTTCAAAACTGACTACAAATCTCCATTAATCAAGGCAGTGTGGTACTGGACATACAGATAAATGGAATGGAATTGAGAGTTGATAAATAAAACCTCACATTTATAATCAACTGACTTTTTAACAAGGAGCTAAGATAATTCCATGGAGAAAAAATAATCTTTTGAGCATATGGTTTTGTGACAACTGGATACCCACATGCAAAAGAATGAATTTGTAGCCCTACCTCACACCATAAATAAAAATTTAATAAAAATGGACCAAAGACCTAAATATAAAAGCTACAACAATAAACTTGAAGAAAATATAGGCATACATTTTCATGACCTTGGATTAGGCAATGGTTTCTTAAATATGACACCAAAAGCACAAACAAAAGAACAAATAGATATATTGAACATCAAAATTAAAGATCTTTGTGCTTCAAAGGAAACCATCAAGAAAATGAAAAGTTAACCCACACAAAGGGAGAGAAAAATTTTAAATTATATAATAATGGACTTGCGTTTGGAATATATAAGAACTCATAATTCAATAACAAAAAGTAAATACCCAATTTTTAAAATAAGCAAAGAATCTGAGTAGGCATTTTTTTAATGAAGACATACAAATGGCCAGTAAGTACACGAAAAGATATTCAACATCATTGGCCATCACAGAAATCCAAATCAGAATCACATTGAGATAACACTTTACCCAAATCAAAAGGACGGAAAATAAGTGTTGGTGAGGATGTGGAGAAATGGGAACCCTCATACATTGCCAGTGGTAATATAGAATGCTGCAGCTGCTTTTTAAAGCAGCCTGGCAGTATCTCAAAAGGTTACTAGAGATATAATATGAACCAGAAACTCTACTCCTAGCTATATAATCAAGAGAAATAAAAATTTATGTCTACACAAACATTTGTACATAGATATGTATAGAATTATTCACCACAAATAAAAACAGAGGCAACCCAGATGCCCACTGAATGATCAATGGATAAACAAGATGTGTTATAACCATACAATAGAATATTTCTTGGCCATAAAAATGAATAAAGTACTGACACATGCTACAACATGGATGAAACTTGAAAATATTATGTTAAAAAAAAGAAGTTAGTCATAAAGACCACTTATTATATGATTCCATTCATAGAAATATCCAGAATAGGCAAATCTGTAGAGGCAGAAAGTAGGTGAGTGTTGCCTGGCACTGGGGGCATGAGACAGGGAGCAACTATTAATGGGTAGGTGGTTTCTTTCTGGGGTCATGACCATGTTCTAAAATTTATCGTGGTAATGGTTGCATAACTTTGTGAATGTACTAAAGAGCTATCGAATTATGTACTTTAAGTGAATAAATGGTTTGGTTTGTGAACTAAATATCAATAAAGACATTACTTAAAAATTAATGGTTTTTAAAATGCATACACATGAAATACAGGTGTGTCAAATACACACATAGTTAGAATAAACAGCTATATGATTGTGATTTTTATACTAATGCTGATGCAGAAAATTTAAAAACACAAGACCCCTTCATTTTTATATGATCATTAATAACAAAAAGAACTTATTAAGTAAAAACTAAGGTGTTCCGAAATATCATCTGAGCTTATAAAAAAGCTCAGGAGGAGAGTCTTTATAACGAGTCAGTTCCCTCTGATTAATCCCTCAAGGTATTAGTTGTGGAGTATTTTTCTGAATTCTATGATAAGTAATCACAGAGCAGAAAATGTACTGACATTCGACATTAACTAAAGAAAGTGACTTAGGCCAGGTATGGTGTCTCAAATCTGTAATCCTAGCACTTTGGGAGGCTGAGGCAGGAGGATCAGGAGGATCACTTGAGGCCAGGAGCTTCAGACTAGCCTGAGCAACATATGGAGACTCTGTTTCTACCAAATATATGTATATATATCTAGACGTGGTGGTGCTCACTTATAGTCCCAGCTATTCAGGAGGCTAAGGCAGGAGGATCACTTGAACCCAGAAGTTTGAGGGGCAGTGAGCTATGATCACACACTACACGCCAGCCTTGGCCAAAGAGCAACAGAGTGAGTCCCTGTCTCTAAAAAAGTAAAAAATATAAATAAAATGATCTCTTCTCACACAATTTTAGACTGGATTTTTAGAAGCCACTTCTATCGTGAGAATCTATAATATTTTGAAATTCCAATCTAAATCATATTATACAAATTGAATATATTTAAAATAATACACAAACACGCATGTCTTACTAAGAAATATTAATTAAATATTGTTTCAAATATGGAAGATGTTTTTAAGTGAATTTGAAGTAATGTTATTAAATTGGTGCTTTCTATAATACAGAACTAAAATAAACATTGCCTCATTTCAGAAGAGGTCAAACAGAGATCAGACTTCTCTCACAGTGCAGGGAAGAATGTTATTCCATCTGAGTCATTAGGAAAAAGGAGCCTTGCTTAATATTCTATAAACAATAAATGTTTCAAAAGAAAATTTCTTTTTTTTTTTAAACCAGTGTCAGCAACGCCTTTAGCTTCAAGCACAACTAAGGATATCAGTGGCTGTCACTCTTGTGTCAACGATAGCAACTAGGAAAGGAGGAGGGAAGCTACGGGAATACAACCACAAGGGAAGAGTTTTTAACAAAGCAATGAGAAAAATGAGAATAAAAAGTAAAACAAAGAAAAGCAGTGATAAATTTTGAAGAGCAGCAACATAGATAAGGTCATTGGTGAAAATTAAAGGATGCCACCTTATTGGTGCTGAGTTGGAAACCTGAATTAGGACTACTAATAATGACAGAAAATTATCCTTCCTAACATAAGATGTCCCTCTCCATTTGCTAAGCTAATCATCCAATCATATATTTTAGAGAAAAATAAAGATTTGATCCACTTCATTAAATCAAACACCATCCTAATTAAATGTACAAAATTCAACTTAGCTAGAAACTATAGAGGGAGTGGGTAGAAAAAGTGTGAAAATAATACGTAGAATTTGGGTATGAAGATTGTGGAAAATGTGTCCTTATGCAATTTTCATCTGGGCAATCAAATAAAATTTTATTTAATATTTAAATAATTGAAAATTATGGGTGACAGAAGTAGTTCCAATGATCAAAAGCCTCTTTCAATAATTATAACATTGGTGAGTCAACAGTAGACTGCAGTCAATAAAGGAGTGCTCAGGCAAATATGAAATAAAATCTTCTCAAGTTATTTTACTTATGTATTAAAAGGCAAAATATTCTGATCAGGAAACTAGAGCAGAAACATAAAGACTTAAAGTAAATAAAATAATGACCTTTATTAAGAGTATGAAGCTCAGAAAGAAAAATAATTTTTAACATCTCTTCTTGCTCCCAACCAATATTTTGGTTGAGTTTATGTAAATAGTGGGTTTATCTACCCTAAAATTTTACAGTATATTTAAAGCCCTCCTTAGGGATTAAAAATTTCAGCATTCCCCTGGTTTTGCTTCTTGATTTTCATGGCTTTATTTACATCTTTCTACCAGGTTGTATGGCCCAAATTGTTAATATTAACTTTCTATACTGATAAAGTCAGGGCCATGACATCCCAAAAAATGCTAATTTGGCATATCAATTATTTCAAGATGAAGGTACTTGGCAAATAGCAGATGCAGAAAGGGCTATCTGACCTGTCCTCTTCTACCTGTAAGAAGTCATAAAAATTCTTTTGAGAAAGGTGTTGTCCCTTTCTCAAACAGGGTAAGAAAATAATCCTTATAACCAGAGGCTGAGAATTGATGCTCCAATGGTTCTGTACAAAAAAAAAAAAAAAAAACCTCAGTAAACTAACCCACACCTTTTACTAGTTTCCTATCTCTCCCATATATCTCCTGGTGACATCCCCACAATTTATTGCCCCTACACCAAACCCTTTTGTCTTGTCATTTCTTCACAAATTTATTGTTTCTTCATCTAAAAGTTAAAAAATGTTTCCTGCTTTGACAGTGTCTTTTGGTTCTCCCTGTTTTGTGAGGATCCCCAAGTATAGGCAAAAATCAGCAAAACTTCTATGCTTTTTTTCCTGTTAATCTTTCTTATTTCAATTTAATTCTTAGACCCAGCTGAAGATCCCAAGGAGGTAGAAGAGAATTTATCCTTCTCTCCAACAGTATATTTGTCCCAGTTTAAAAATGTAGACTAGATAGATTATCTGCCAGTCTGCAAATTATCAAATCAGTCCCACCAGATGAACTAGTGTTTGCATTATGTCTCAACACACCAATACTTCAAATGTATACTCTTAAAGGGCAAAATGCTGGAAACTGTACGAAACGGCAATGCCTCTTTAATTGCTACAAACTGTGTTTTATACAGTAGAGTCTGGTAATTGGTGACAGCAATGACTTTCATCTCCTTCTATGCATCCAATTTCATAATTAAATTTGTTGCCATAAGGCAGGTTTTCCATTAAAGTTCTCTTTCTGAAGTGGTGCCATAGGCATTGTTCTGCCATTACCCTGAAATAAGATGATGACCAAGTGTAAAAGCATTTTGTAGCCAGAGTGGCAATAAAGCAATAATGTAGGGATAGACAGCCCAGAAGATTACATGGAAGCTACAAAGAGTGGCTGACATTTAGATATGATAGAAATGCCCAATTTAGTTCAAGTAATTTTTGAAAGAGCACCATTCACAGATACTAAGAAGTTCTTCGGGTCATGTTGAAGATTCTCATGAAAACAGCTTCAGTGTTCTTGCCTGAATGGTGGAAGTTTTGATAACTGCTTGAGTTACATATTTTATATGATTTGTTTAGATTAGAAAAGGTATATCTCCACATACTATTTTATGTTTAATAGGGGGAAAGCTTAATAAATCCACTAATCATGGAAAAGTTCTACCTTAGAAATATTTTTATACTTAAGTCTTTTGTACTAGCTATATCAGGCTACAAATCCATGATAAATTTCTATAAATCTGATTTAATTTTTTAGCTAATTTTATACCTTCTTTTAGAGGAAGATTATAGAGTTTAAAACAATAATTTCTATCAAGAAAACTGTAATATGGGTCTAGTGCATTCATACATTTCCCCTAGTAAACAATAACAATCTGCCAGACACAATAAATGTTGTTGACTCTAATTAGCTTTAGTTGGACACTTCTAACATTCTTTGATTCAACTTTAAGGATGTAAAGATGCCATATAATTTTAGGAGAAATAGGTAATGAAAATACCCTTGCAATATTACTGGTGGCCTGTCTCTAAACCAAAATTTAAAAAAAATAAATTTGACTTATTGCACAGTCCTTAATTACCCATGAATACACAAGCACATGCATGGTCTACTTTCACAGATTTTGTGTTTTTGTAAAATTTGGCTATATGGACATGCCAACAATACTGCTGAAACAGATCAAACTGGAGGAAAAATCCTTATTTTTAGTATTTTTTTCTACAATTAACTAAGAAGAAAACTACCAAAAGTAAACCAACACTCTGTGCCACATCAGATTTTATAGAATAATTTATAATCATAAGTGCTCATATGAAATTTTATTTATACCATCAAGAACAAGTTAAGTACCAGGAGTTTACTCTTTGGGAATTTCTACTTTGCATTCTGGATTTTTGTTGCTGTTGTTGTTATCAGGCAAACCCTAGAAGAATAAAATGCCTGGATCTATATATTTCTATAGTAGTTAAAAAGGGAGATTAAGGGTAGTTTAATTCTAAACCGTTTTACTCCTTAATGATAGAGTTAAATTCATCTCAGGGGGAATTAATTTCTGAGGGATTCTTTAGGGGTCTCTGCGTCTATTAATGGACCAACAGGTGTTCTCCAAACAATTAAGACTAATTAGCATTTTTGTTGACTATATTGAATAGGGAGCACTGGAAGAAACACTTAATGGCCCTATAAATGATTATCTCACTCTTGGAATTTTCCTTGCCACAAAAAGAGAAAAAATGCACTGTGGAGAAGTATGGAAAAAGGAAAACGGCTTTACTCCATGACTGTTATCATGAGTTAATCTCTTACAAGAAAGACAAAACATTATATTAAATTATGTATAATTCAGACTAGATCCCCATCTATAACAGCTACCATGTACTAAATTAAAGGATTTAGACTGTGCTAAATCCTTTACATAATTTACTTGGTGACCTCAGAAAAATCTACAAGCTACAGTTTGTAGTAGAAAGTGATATTGCCATATTTCCCCTTAAGGAAACTGATATTTGAGAGGATGATTTACTTACCTAAAGTTACAGAAATAGCAAATTCCAACCCTTAGCTCTCTCATTGTAAAAGGCCTTTGCTTTTCCTCGACACCTTGTCACCTCTTCATCCGTCCTGTATTTCTAAGGCTCTCTCATTTATTGAAGATTTTATTTATGAAAATGGAATAGCATGATAAGTTACACAGTCACTAATTATGTTTTCTTATTTTATGAAAAATTCCATCTTTATTTTTCCTTTCATTAATTAATGTAATTTTCAGAATCTGCTATGTACCAATCTCTATTCCAGGTCCCGAGAAAACAGGGTAATTAAAACAGTCCTTGCCCTCAAGTAAAGGGATATACCTTTTTATACATTTTAAATCTATTTCTGATTATTATATATACTCATTAGCAAGCTCTTTCTGTTGAGTTTGCTACAGTCAAGGAAAGGTCGTTGGCTTCGTAGATCATTAATAAACACAATGGTTAAGTTACTTCTGATCTTGAAATATTGAAAAAATAATAACAAAAAGAAAATCACAGATTGCAAAAACCTCAATATTAAAAGTTAAGCCAAGAAGAAGTAGATACGTTGATATCAAAAAGAGAAAATTATATGAAATTATCTTGAAATTATTTCAGTGTTGGATTTAAATTCATATCTACTCATAGTATATTGTGCTGATATTCTCCTTTATAAAAATTGGTAATGACAGATATTACACACAATTTGACTACCTTATCATTATTTTTAAATTAAAAACAAATCATAAATTGAATTATAGCTCCAGAATAACTTGAAAATATGTAACATACTACTAAGGTTGCAATATCTTATTTTAAAGCGTGAGATTATATGAGGGTATATTTTATACTTCTTATTTCATGAATCAGAGTAATGGAGATACTAATACAATACACATGACTTGCAAAACTGTCTCCACTTTAATCGAGATTTTTCACATTAGATGACATCTGCTCTGGGTTGATTATTATTAAAATACTAATATGACTTTTAGGGTTTTTTTTCCTTAGGCAAATATATTATTACTAAAGACAACTTACTTTAGAAAAAATTTTGTTTTCTTTAATAATGCTCAATCTTAAGAGGTAGCTGCAGATTAAAAAGCTAATTATTTGGTTTTACTAAATAATTAAATTTCATCTTAATAATATAATTTTATATTTAAAATACTTGGAGGAGAAAACAAACAAGTAAGAGAGACTATTTTTAAAAAGTGCCATATGGTATCTATTCCAACCTGCCATTGGAACCTACAAGAGTTTTAAGGCCACCAAGATAATTATTTGAAATATCTCTATTATTTATGCCATATTATTTTGTCATATAATCCCTGTCTAACTATCTGAAAAGTTAAAGAGTAACTTTTGGAAGCTCAAAAAATTATAATCGAATGTGATAGCTGATGAATTATACATAAGAGGCTGAATATATGGCCAAGCTTAAAGAAGACTGACATCGCAGCAGAGATGTAAATGAATAATAAACAAGAGCCTCTCAAATGATTTAAGATGGGCCACATTGATTTCACCATAATGCAGATATTTCTGCAATAATAACCTTCATTTCAGCTTTTCTTTCTCAGAAGCTCAACTTGAAAGCATGTACTTTATTCACAATTGAGATTTTATTAAGAATATGAAATATAGGTATTGACAACATAAATCTAAAAGAATTTATGTAAGGGACTAATAGTTGTGCTCCATTTCCCAATTAATAACCCAATTAAAAATATATCAGTGCACTTTTCTGTGACAAATTAAAACAAAAAATGAAACATTACCTTTTCTCATCAATATAGCACTTTAATTTTAAATCATCATGAATATAATTCATAGTTTAAAGAACAATAATGACATAATTTTTAAAAAAGAAATTCTGAGCCACAGGCTTTGTACATCAATTCCCCCCTCCTGTTCCATAGAGAAAACTTTTTTAAAAAACAATTTCAGCTGTTTCTTCAGGAATTCACCTCCATATCCACATAATTATGTTGCTATTACTTGAATTATCGCTCTCAGATATTGCCCCTTGACTTCCTACTGTGGTAGGTAAGGATTTAGCTTTCTTGAGTTTACTTCTTTAACATTTCCCCTTTCCTCTGAACTTAATCTAGGAATATTACAGTTTTTGATAAAGTCAATGGGCAGAGTTTCCATTTCCATGGCAAACTAAACACTGCTCACTGCTGAGCCATAGAGTGTATTATAATTTTTCTTTCTTGTGCAAATTTAGGTTTTGCTATTATTTTGAATTTTTCTTAAAATATATGTCACTTTTGTGAGATACATAATCATTTTTTCCAAGTGCTTAAACAAGTCTTCCTAACCTATGAATATTATTCAAATGATCACTAACTGGGTAGGCAAACCTTTGTGACCTGCCTTCTTCCTCTGCGCTGGTTTTGGCGTACTGCTACATCTGCACCACTACCAACATCCTGGGACTCCACTCTGTTGTTTTCCAATGATGGATCCCAGGTTCTTTTACTTTCTTGGCTTAGTTCTTTCTATTGTTGATGCATATCCTCTAGTAAGTTCTCAAGACATGGTACATAAAAGATAATTTGCTTTTTATGTCTAAAATGTCTCTTATTCCCTCCTTAATAGGTAAATTGAATGAGTATAGATTTCTAATTGAAGATTACTTTCCTAAAGACTTTTTGAAGATATTTCTCCATTGAGTGGGCATCTGAACGGCCTTTCAGGCTAAATTCTCACATGCTTCACTCCTGGGGGATTTTTAATGTTATTTCCTAGATAATTTTCCTATAATTTTTCTTTTCTTTAATATTCTTAGAACTATTAAGTATATAAAGGACTTCTCAAATTTATCCTCCAAGTTCTACATTTTTTAATTTTGATGACTTTACCTTATCATCCCATTGATTTAAGTTGTAGTTAGTTAAAATATTATGACAGTTTTATTTCTTTTTAATTATGTCTGTGTTGTTATGCTCGTGTCAATCTCATTGAACTCTTTGGGGAAATCTCTTTGAATGTACAGTCAGTTGACCCTTGAACAACATGAGTTTGAACTGTAAGGTTCCACTTATATGCAGATTTTTTTTTCAATAGAAGTTATTCTGTCTGTCCCTGCCTCCCCTTCCACCTCCTCTATCTGTCTGCCTCTGCCACGCAAGGGAGCAAGACCAACTCCACTTCTTCCTCCATCTACTCAATGTGCAGACAACGAGGATGAAAACCTTTATGAAGATCCATTTAATGAATAGTAAATATATTTTCTCTTATGATTCTTAACATTTTTCTCTAGCTGACTTTATATTGTAATAATACAGTATACAAAACATAATATAAAATGTATTGATTATATTATTAGTAAGGCTTTGGATCCATAGTAGGCTATTAGTCGTTAAGTTAATGAGGAGTCAAAAGTTACACGCAAATTTTTGACTGAGGTTGGAAGTTGGCATCCTTAACCCCCATGTTGTTCAAGGGTCAACTGTATTGCCTCTAACATATTTTTTTCTCCTTTTGGCTTTTTCTTATTTCTCCACTCTATAAGTTATTACGGTGTTTCTTTTTTCTATCTATTTTTGTATCTTTCATACGAAAGCTTTCCTCAAATTTCTAGTTATCTTGGCTGTTTATGTTTATGAAAGGAGACCATAACAGATAATGACACATCCTTTATGAGAAAGGGACTAGACTGTCAGTAGACTAAAGTGTCATTGGAGAAGGCAAAGATTTTAAGGATTACCAATGTCACTTTCCGGAGAACTACTTGTTGGTGCCCTCTAGATTTTCTGGGGAATAATCAACTAATCTTACGGCTAGGTTTGGAGAGAGAGAGAGAGAGAGAGAGTGTGTGTGTTTGTGTATGTGAAGGCTGGCTGCCAGTGATTTGGAAACAAGACAAAGAAAGGGTCCTAGAGAATATTCAGTCTATAGATGTTAACTTGCTGTGTCAAGGGGTGGATTTATTTTCACCCTTCACTCAGTCTGATATTCCCATATCCAGAGAGTTTATTCAATTTCTTCACCCAGAGACCAAACTCATAATCTACTTCAGAAAGAGGCAAAAGGAAGACAAGGAAGTATTTGTCTGATTACTGAAGACTAAAGAGGAGACCTGGATGCTAATGTCTCCATGTATTGACTTTCATTTTCCATTGCTTCTAGGTTTACAAAGTGACCAATCCAAGTAATTCAGGGCCTTCCTGATATATAAATATGTATATTTTTCAGGAATTGCTCTAGTTGAGTGTACTGGCGACCTCTCTATCATAAAGCTCCTTTGTTGCTCAGTCACCTCTCTCAGTCTCTCATATGCTCCATGCTCCATCTTTGCTCCTATTATCTCTTTCAGTTCATTTTTTGGTTGACACTTTGTCATTTTTGCATGTTTAGAAGAGAGAAGGAAAAGTTATGTCAGGATAATCTCCCATAATTACTCAGAAGTTGTAATATTATAATTGTAAGTTTATGTAAATAACTATATAAAGAATCTATGAAAAATGTTTAACATAAAGAGAGGATATTGCTATCTCCCCAGAATACTTCATTAGTTTTCTCTTAAATACTCCCTTGATAATTCTATCACATCAAAGGTTAAATTAAAAATGGACTTAATAAAATGGTGATTTTTTCAAATATTTTTGAAAATTATATCCAGTGAATTTTTTTCTTTCTTTCTTTTCTTTTCTTTTCTTTTCTTTTCTTTTCTTTTCTTTTCCTTTCCTTTCCTTTCCTTTCCTTTCCTTTCTTTTCTTTTCTTTTCTTTTCTTTTCTTTTCTTTTCTTTTCTTTTCTTTTCTTTTCTTTTCTTTTCTTT